>VDFB02179007.1:0-19922 GCA_007258455.2 Sequoia sempervirens
TGATTTTATAAATATTTTGTGCATCATATGAATATTCTCACTTTTGCGATTGATTTCTTCCAATCTGAGGGTGTTCTCTAATGCATCTAATAACTCTGTCATTTTATTTATGCACTGTTGCATCTATCTTGGATATATCTGTGTGTTCACTGGCATAACTCCCTTTTAGAATTATTAATTTCGGACCCTAGTGCAGAAAGGAGAACTTGTTTCTATATGTAGCAGAGGGCGGTGTCTTATAGTGGTATCAAAGCCTGAATCCTGCCAACCTACGGGTCTACTTTCTTTTTGACGTATGCAAATCTACATTGGACAAGAGAAATAACATGGATTGGAGACGTAGATTACCTAAATTCTTACCAAGAGTAGAGTACATAAACCCTATCCAAGAGCTATTGTTGAAAGCACGAAAAAAGATAGAGTGCGTTTGAAGCCCCCAAAATCTTGGACAATACCAGAGTTTGTCAGACACGCAAAGGCTTGTGTTCCCTTTGATGTGTACTTGAAGGCACTCGAGTCCCACTACCCCCACAAAAAGGGACTTATGACTACATAAGGGGAAAGAAGAAAAAAGAGGGAGATTCAAAAACTGCTAAGGAAGAGATTAAAGGATCAGAGCCAAAAGAATCAGTCTCGAAACAAGAAGAGCCCAAGGTGATGGAACATGAGCCAAACGCACAAAAGGAGGAAGTTGTAGAAGTGATCGAGTCCCTTGAAGACGTTGGAGTGGAGCTTGAAGTGGATAAGATTTCAGCTATGCATGAGGGGGTCAAGGAAGATATGATGATAATAGATCAAAAAGAAGGATCAGAGTTTCAAGCTAACCAACAGGAGGACACCTCTATGACAATAGATAGTATTGTCCAAGTTGCATCAGCCCAAACCCAAGAATCGCAGGTCTATCAAGGAAACCCTGTGATTATGCACTCTGATTACATGGAGAAGGGCCAAGAAACTTTTATACTCCCTTGTTCCAAGATTGATCAGATCATTGATGGAGTTTGGATGAGAGATGTTTATCTCATCTCGAGGTTGCATAGCGCTATTCTTCAATAGAGCATGCTGGAAGAAGTGCCTCACAAGATGTTGCAGAAGGGAATGATGCTAGCGATGGTTACATCAAAGTAGCCCAAATGAATGTCGGAGCAGTGACTTCCAGATTGATATGGGATCCTGGTATATAAGTGTTAATTGCTTGAGAACGAGCAATTTTTAGGACGGGAGGACTACCATGTCCCCAATTTGGGATCTCTTTCCAAATTGCGAGAAAAAGAGCATTTTTAAATGCTAACTTAAATAATATTAAATATTAAATAATAATTAATAAATTTAAATTATCAAAAATAATATTTAAATTTGTATCTAGGTCGACTCCCTTTGGGTCGACCATAACTACTTTATATTCCAGTCTCATGTTTGATCTTGGGCATCAAATATCACAAATTGAAATGGGAGCATAGCTTCTAGGCTTTCAAGGATGTGGTCTCCTGTCAGCCGACCAGAGTGGGACGAAAACCTTGCTTTGCCATTTGTGAAATTCTTCTTCGCATATACCTTCGTTTGTCATCATCTTTGCATTTCAGTTAGGATCGAGAGTGTGGACAACACATACTGGGTGATCAAGTTGCGACTCATTTCTACCGATAGCAAAATCACATGATCGGGCTCTCAAGGCACACATTCACGGGGCCAAAGCATGTCACCATAAACACTAGCGTCATTGTATTATGAGCAGGCATCTAAGGCAATCACTCATGGCAATCATCACGCAAGCTTGTTTTTGGGACATCACATATCTTAACGGGATCCATACATCGACGAAACATTGACAGGACCACTCCTTGCTAGACAAGAAGCGAATCTCATTGTCGGAAATCATATTTACGGGGCATGTATCAGACGTGAGATTGGTTGCGTTACACCTGAGAAGCTAAAGAAGTCGTGATGGCCCGTTGTAGCAATGCAAATGATTGGTCCAAACCTCAAACCCGTGATCGATTGTTAAGGTGACTGATCCTCTAAAGCTAGTGTAAGTGTGCAAACTAGACGGTTCGATAGAGATTTGTTAATCTTATTGCCAGTGGGAAAAATTTGTGGGCATCAAAGCAATTAATTGTATCTGAGCTATCATTTTAGCCACAAACTGATGTTCCAATGCTTCTCCCCTTGACGGAAATGCTCCCCTTAACTGATATGCTCCCCCTAGTTTTAATCCTCCCCCTTTGACATTAATGGCAAAGGGTGTCTGGGGATAAATGAATAAGGCAATGAATAGCTCCCCATAAACACATGCTTCTCTTGAAGAACTTAGTGAATGGATGAGAGTGACATCACTCCCAATTTCTCCCTCAAGTACTCAAAAGTCTCTTTTGGAAGAGGCTTTGTGAAAATATCTGCAATCTAGTCCTTTGTAGCAACATACTTTAACTTTTATTTGTTGCTGAAGTACTTGCTCCCTTAACAAATGATACTTAATCAGAATATGCTTTGTCCTAGAGTGCATAACTAGATTCTTTGATATGTTAATGGCACTCGTATTATAACAGAGCATGGGAATGGGATTCTCATACTCAACCTTAACATCTTTCAAAGTTTGTATCAAACTTTCATCCATAAAACCCGTGTACAAGTTGCTACAATATATTATGCCTCCATTGTAGATAGAGAAACTAAGGCTTGTTTCTTGCTTAACCAAGATACAAGGTATTTGCTAAGAAAGAATGCTCCTCCACTAGTGCTCTTTCTATCATCAACACTATCTGCCCAATCCACATTTGTATAGGTTGTAAGGGTGAAATCTTCACCCCTTGGATACCACAATCCAAATCCATAGTCCCCTTCAAATATTTCAATGTTCTCTTGATTGCATTGACATGGGTTTCCTTTGGAGCTGCTTGAAACCATGCTACCAATCCAATAGCTTGCATAATATTAGGCCTTGTAGTTGTGCGGTATAGCAAACTACCAATCATGGATCTATACTATCTGATTGGTTGCAAGAGATTCATCATGTTTGCTCAATTTACAACCAGTAACTATAGGAGTACTTACTGGATTACAATATTCCATCCTGAATTTCTTTAACATCTCTTTAACATACTTGGTTTGAGAAATGAAGATCCCTTTATCTGACCAAGAGATTTGCAAACCAAGAAAGGAAGATAGCTCACCTAGCATAGACATTTCAAATTCCTTTTGCATATTTGAGGCAAAGTCTTTGCACATCTTATCATTGTCACCCCCAAAAATTACATCATCGACATATACCACAACAATTAACAACTTATCTCCTTCATTCTTGATATACAGGTTGCTATCCACTATTCCTTTTTTGAACCTGGCTCTTGGAGGTACTTGTCTAACCTTGAATACCAAGCCCTTAGGGCTTGTTTTAGTCCATAAAGGACCTTCTTCAATCTACACACATAATCTTTCTCCTCTGATAAAATGAATCCTTCACGTTGCTCAATATACATTTCCTCTTCAAGATTTCCATTAAGAAAAGATGATTTGGCATCCATCTGATAAACTTTGAAATTCTTGAAACTTGCAAGAGCTAAGAACTTTCTAATAGCCTCTAATCTTGCAACAGGGGCAAATGTCTCTTCAAAATCTATTCCTTCAACTTGTGCATAACCTTTGCAAACAAGTCTTGCTTTATTCCTTATGACTTCCCCATCTTCATTCAGCGTGTTTCAAAACACCCACTCGGTTCCAATGACGCTCTTGTCCTTAGGTCTTGGGACAAGCTCCCAAGTTTCATTCTTCTCTATTTGATCCAATTCTTCCTCCATAGCCTTGATCGAATATTTGTCTTTACTTGCTTCTGAAAATTTCTTTGGTTCAACTTTGGAAAGCAAACACAAATTTGCATGTTTTGTTGTATTGGCAAGTCTTCTTGTCTGAATTTATGTGTCTTTGTCTCCAATAATTAGATCTTCACAATGGTTCTTTTGAACAAATCTAGATGGTGTCTTGCATGGTGCCTTTGATGGAGTCTTCGGATTTCTTTGCTCATCTTCTTGGTTTTCAATTTCTTCATGTGTTTCTTCTTCTTCTTTGCAACTTTCTTCCTTTTGATAATCAATTTCTTGTACTATCTCCTTTTGATACTTTTCCCTCACATTTGCACTTTCAACGACTTTGTGCAATCTCTTGTTATAGCATCTATAAGCTCTACTCCTTGTGGAATATCCAAGGAAGATACCTTCATCACTTTTGGAGTCAAATTTTCCCAAACCTTCCTCATCTCTTCTTATATAGCATTTTCTTTTGAAAACCTTTTAGTACTTTACTGAAGCATGCCTTCCCTTCCAAATTTCATATGGAGTTTTGTTGTTATTCACCCTAATTTGTGCTCGATTTGAAATATAGGCAGCTATATGAACTGCTTCTTTCCAAAAAGCATCAAATATCTTGGACTCATTTCGCATAGCTCTTGCCATTCCTTGAATTATTCTATTTTTTCTCTCAACTACTCCATTTTGCTGTGGAGTTCTTGCAACTAAATATTGTCTCCTTATCCCATGCCTTTCGCAATATTCTTTAAATTCATTTGGGGTAAATTCTCCTCCTCTATCAGATCTAACGCACTTGATCTTCAACCCTATTTCATTCTCTACTAAGGCTTTGAATGCCTTAAACTTCTCTATTGCTTCAAATTTTTTCTTTAAGAAAAGCTACCCAAGTCATCTTGGAGTAATCATCAATCAACAACATGAAATAACTCGCCTTGCAAGATTTTCATCCTTGTTGGCCCACACAAATCAATGTGAACAAGTTCCAAGGGCTTTGTCATAGAATATTCCTTAGATTTGAAGCTTGACCTTGTTTGCTTGTCGTATTGACACGGTTTGCAAATAACATTTGAAGGCTTTGCCAACTTCAGCATGTCCCTTATTGCTTCCTTTTTGCTGATCTTTACAATGTTGTCAAAATTTAGGTGTCCCATCCTTTTGTGCTCGTTACCTAATTTTCACCCTCAGGCTCAATCAGGTAGAATATCATGTGACAGGGTTTCCATTAGGTCTGAATGCTTCAAACCAGGGAACATATCAGGTGTGAGAATGGCAGGATCCCCCGATCCATTTTTGAAATGTCTGTGTTGCCTATCGGCAAGACATTTCTGATATCATAACGATTTGTTTTCACATACAAACAGATTTCGGCATGACATTCACGTAGTTTTGGTGATAGTGGAAAGATATATCGGCATGAGTTGTTTTCACCGCTGAGAGGTCTTACTGAATGAGTTCGGGTCTCACCGACTAACTCATGAGGTGCTTCATCGGCGTAAGTAATCCCTATCGGCATGTTGTTTCATCAAGTGCTTTGTGTCTTGCCGACTGGCACAAGAAAGGGAACTTATCAGCAGAAGTTTAAGGCTTCGGTGAAGGGTCATAGCAAAAAGGTTATGTCTCCCCGACCGTGCACCAAAAGGTCTCGCCAACAGTTGAAGATTTCGCCCTGAGGTCTTGCCGACACTGGGAAGTCTTGGTGACATGGAAGGTATAGTCGGCGAAGGTCTCACCGACCAGTGGAGCCTCCCAAATGAAAAGCGGCATCGAAAAAGAAGGCAGGCCTTGGCATAAGGTTATGCCGAGGTGAGGATGTTTCCCCGACATGAGAAGGAACCTACTGAAGACAAAGTGAGGGAGAGGTCACACCGACACCAAGGGGAAAGTAAACACGTCACCAGGCAGGATGGAGGCTATCGCCACAGGTATGGCTGACACAAGAGGTCTCCTCGAAATGAAGTGAAGGGCCTTCGGCATAGCGGAGCATTCAAAAAGAGGTCTCGGCGACCCGGGGGTGCTATGGCGACAAGCGGAGCTCAGAAAAAGCAAAGGGTTTTCGACAAGGGTCTCACCGAAAGCCGAAAGACGTGAGTTCGGGAAGATTAGTGTGCTCGGCGAGAGGTTTGGCCGATAGGCCAAATTTTTGCTGATAGAAGATAAAGAAAGCCTCAGCACTAGATGTTATTTTTGACAAAGGAAAGGGAGGTCTACAAGAGGTCTTGAATGGAAGGCATCTCAACAAAAATAGATATATCGACAACATTTGATCCTCGCTACAACCTCTTCCCGACTGCGTGATGTCTTGGCGAGGGAAAACTAATGGCCTCCTGCCGAATGATGAAATAGGGCCTTGCCGAGCTAAAGTGCCTTCAACACAACCTCTTGCCGAAGTGGAAATGTCTCACCGACAGCAAATGGAGGCCGCAGATGATATTGGTTTTGAAAAAAGATGGAGGGGTCACCGTGGTGTCTCAGCGATGCCCTATGGTCTTGCCAATGCAGAATGGCAGGAGCGGAAAAGTAGAGTTCGGTGAATGTCTCACTGACACACCCAAGTCTCCTGAGAATGAAGAGCCAAAAGAATGTAGGAGTTCGGCGTGGGTCTCAGCGGAACAAAAGAGGCTCATTGCTAAGAGATAGGGAGTCTCGCCAGGAGTCTTCCTGATTTGCCATGTTCTTGGCCAAGGAAGGAAATAAAGAGCTCGATAAGACAAAGGTGCTTTGGGGTAACTTCGGAAAACTTTGGCCGATATGGTTTGTAATACCAAGCTCTAGGAGACTTTAGGAGGAGGCTGTATGTTTGATATTATGTCTTATCGATGAGCGTTTGTCTTGGTGACAACAGAGACAACATTGGTATGAGTTCTAAAGCTCAATAGGACTCTCGCCGATATATCCATGCTACGCAGATAGTTTCCGAATGATGTAATCGCATCGGCAAGACACTTTCAATGTCCCACCGAGATGTGATTCTACAGAGGAAGTTTTGACCGCCCGGGAGTCTGCGTGTAGTGTACTCAACCAATCGTGGCGATCCGAGGTATGCCGTGGTAGTCTAAAGCAAAGAGCATCAACGGGATGAAGGGCGACGTGTTTCTGTTATGGACTCAGGGCATTCAAGGCATTCATCCAAAGTGGTTCAGCTAGGACACGATGCCAGGATCGAAGTGAATGCAGTAGCTGAAGAATATCTGAAGAAGACTTCCTCAAGGATGACTCTTCACAGCCAAGACACACAAGGGTACCGCATTTATTCTCATCCAAAAGATCTGAGGGTAGATCTTCTCGAGTTCGATATTTTGTGAGCCCTAAGGGGCTGAGATATTTTTCTATATATAAGGCATTTTGCCTTCTTTGTAAAGAGAGTTCGAGGTATGCTCTCTTAAGTCTATGACCCTTGCACTCTCTCGACTAGCACGCTTCTCAGAATCCAACTTGGAACATAATATACAAAATTTTCCTTTGGTTAACATTGATGGTCCATCCTTTGCCTTCCGGGATTCTTTGGTAGAAGTATCAGGCATCTCTTTAGTGCGATTCATTGAGCTACTTAGTGAAATTTTCTCTTTCCTTATAGCTTTTGTTTAATGTCATGCCTTTCTTTGTAGAAGTAGTATCATGTAGGTTTCAAACTGTGTTTACTTAATCTTGCACATGATCTTCTATTTTGTGAAAATCTACCTTTCCTTCTTGAAGCTCATGGGCATGTCAAACCTGTTTGAACGTGTGATCTACATGATCTTGTTGTGTAGTCCCATGGTTGTCACCAGTATTCAAGTGTAGCCTGAGTATCTCATTGTTCCTATCATTTTGGTGTATCACCTTAGTTTATTTTCATTTTATGCATTATCTCTCTCCCTTTTCCTTCAAAGAATTAGTAGTTTAGGTGGTACCCAAAGGAAGTCGGCCTTCTCCGGAGGTTCATTTCAGCTATAGGTGACCCACAGCCTTGAGATGATCCCATTTTGCTCTAGAATGCTCTCGGCTTGTAAACTTTGCACAGGTGCAATTCTAGGTGACAACAAGCATATAGCCAACTCTCATCTTCTTGCCCCATATAACATTTCTCACTTTGACTTCATTGAGAATGTATAGATTACCATCTGTTCTATAAGCATCTCCTATCAATTTTCCATCTTTCATGATTGTACATCCTTTAGAATGAAACATGAAGGTGTGCCCTTGGTCACACAACTGAGTAACAATTAGGAGATTATGTTTCAATCGTTCAACATAAAAGACATCCTTAGTTTTAGTTCTTCCATTATCCAAACTAAGTGTGCCTTTGCCTTTTATGGTTGTTGTAGCATTGTCCCCCCCTTCATTCACTTTCTTTAGAAAGAAATTTTCTTTTGTCACCAATCATGTGGGTTGAACAACCACTATCACAAACATTCTTCTCCTTATTTTGTCTTGGAGGTTCGGGAAAAGTAGTTCTGCAAAAACGTGTTGTGTGCCCAAAATTGTTGCACTTGTGACATATAATGTTATAATCCATTATAGAAATCTTTTTAAAACATCGTAGGCACCAACCCACAGGAGACACCAATCCCCTCTACTGAGCACCAACTCAGCAAGAGACAGCAATCTCTTTGAGCGAGAGGCTCCAACCTCCAAATCTTGTTGATTAGAAGGCATCAACCTTCAAAATACAAAAAAAAAGATGTTGGATCTGCCCTAGATTCCTTCAAAATCTGCCCGCTTCTACGCACAACTCTGCCTTGAATCTCTGCTCTAAAACCTCCAATGATCTCCAATATATGCTCACAAACCTGATCACAAAGAAGCAGTATTTCCACAAATATTTCTGCTAATAGATTTGCACTAATGCACTTTAGAATCTGCTCATATTCTTTGATAATTTCTGCTCATAAGGTCTACAACCATCTGATCATGAAGTCTGAAATAATCTGTTCATAGTCTTCAAAAATTTCTGCTCACATAAGCTGCTCTTCTTAGCTGTAAATCTGCTCTGAAAAATTAGGAATGATATTCAATGAATGGCTGACAAATGAGCCACCAAAATTCCTTTATTTATATCCCTTGAAATGGCACTTCATCCAAGAGTTGCACCTCTTCAAAACAAGTCGGCCAGCATAAATTTCTTTTAATTTTATTTTTAAACCCTTCAAATTTGAGTGCCTATCTCTAGGGGGTCGGCCCTCATGTAATTATTATATTTTTATTTTAAATGCCACAATGTAGAGTGGGTCGGCCACTAATTGACTTTGCATAATATTTAATATTTTTCTCCTCTTTATTTAAATCTGCTCCTTATTTATATCATCTTTGCTCCTTAAATTTCTGCTTCTAATAAACATCTTAATCGTTGTTCTTTGACATCAATGACAACATTTTACCAACAGAATACATGGTACATGCAAGACTGAAAAGTAGCTAGAGCATTCAATAACCCAAAGGGCATCACCAAATACTCGAAATGTCCATAGTGGCACCTAAAAGTTGTTTTGTGCACATCCCGCTCTCGGACCCAAACATTATGGTATCCTAAACAAAAATCTATTTTGGAGAAATAGATCGCTCCATGTAGCTCATCAATCAACTCATCAATATGCGAGATAGGATACTTGTTTTTGATGGTCTTCTTATTTAATGCACGATAATCATTGCACATCTTCATAGTACCATCCTCCTTCACCAAAACAACAAAAGAAGCGAAGGGACTAGAACTAGGCCATATATACCCTGCATCCAATAACTCCTAAACAGTCTCATCAATCTCATCCTTGAATCATTTAGGATGATGTTAGGGATCCGTAACAACTGGCTTGCTATCCGCAAGCTCAATAACATTCTCAAAACCACAATCTAGAGGTAGACCATGTGGTAGATCTGAAAACACCACACTATGGTGTCCAAGAAGCCATGTATGTCAATATGATATCCACGTTGTCTTGTATTACTAGACTTATCTAAAATGAAACACTGTACTAACAACTCAACCTCTAAATGCCAAAAAACTCTCTCCAACCTCTTAGCTGAAATGATTCTAGGAGCATCTGAAGCTAAGCACCTTAATACCACCTTTCGACCATCTGTTGTGAAACTCAATTGCATAGTCTTAAAGTTCATGAGATATGGACTTATAGAATGCAACCACTGAACACCCAACACAACATTGGTATCCTCAATGTCAACCACATAAAAGTCATCAATAAAGGTGTAATTACCCAAAGTCATACTCAACTATGGGACATAACAAACACAACCCAACATTGTGCCACTCATTGTTTGCACTCGAAAACCATCATGCTCCTCAACTTGCAAGCCCCACTTCTTCACATAGGATGAATCAATGAAGTTGTGGGTAGCCCCACTATCCATCATCACAACTCGTTGCCCCTACATAATGCCCATACTCTAAAGGCATTAAAATGAGGAGTGTAGTGAAGGTTGTAATCGCACCATCCATATGGGCCAAATCATCTTGGTGCTCATCTGTGTCTATCTCCCCATCCATCTGCTCATGTTGCTCATCAAGAACTTGTGTCTCCTCCAGCTCATCATCACTAGGTTTCTCAAAGACCTCAATCCAATGGGCCTTGCCTCCACTTCTATACTTATGTCTAGGTGTCCAAGGCTCACGACAGTCAAAGAAAATCCTCTTTCGTCTCAACTCATCCCTCAAATCACGAGGTGCACCACCAACTAGCCCAAACATCTCACCCATTGGTCGAGTATATTCTAGCTTCTTATCCTTCCTCTATGACAAACTCTGCAATAAGGGTCTATGCGGAAACTTGCTAGGAAACCTAACCTATGGTGTAGGTAGCTCCATATTCCTTGCACGCTTAATAGCATCCTGCAAGGATGGTGAATCAAAAGCCTTGACCCAACCCTTGAGAGATTCTAACAAACCCTCTATGAACCACGAAATCGACCTCTTCTCAGACACATCAAAAACCATTACTGACAATTGTTGAAATTTTGAAATGTATGCATCAAGTGTCCCAACCTGTCTCAATTCAGGCAACTCTCTAGAGTGTGCCTCTGAATCCTTGTTGTAAAACCGCTCTATCAATGTAGTGCAAGACTGATCATAAGAAACTATCCCACTATGACCTGTGTCACTAAACCATGATACCACCATTCATGTGCAACTCCTTCAAGGTGAAGGGTAGCAAATTTGGTGGCCTTAGTCTTCTTCATCTAATTCAAGGCAAGTATCCAATTTCCAAATCCAAGCTCTAGTTGTACCCTTGGATGATCCATCAAAACTAGGTAAGGATAGACATCCCAACCTCTTTTGCAACCCATAATTTTGCTTTCCTTGATTCCATTGTTTCTGCTTTGGTTTTGTGCGTTTGGTGACCTCCAAGTAATCTTTAAAAGAGATAGCTGATAGAAAATCTTCCCCCAAAGCTTGATACTTAGCCAAAATCTCAGCATCCTCATTGTTCTCCATGGGTTCCTCTTGTGTAGGCTCATCCTCTTGTATAAAGGTAGGCATGAAAGGTTTGGATTGTGATGAACCCATAGATTTGCTGGTAGAATGTTCATCATTTATTGCAGCTTTGCTACTTTCCTCTCTCTCCATATGCACCAGATTTCTTCCATTTCCTGTGTTATGAGCTATCTAACTCAAATAAAGATTGGTATTTTGCAACTGTCTTAGCATTTCTGTGAACATTTGTTTTGCCTCCACTTCACTTGATGATGTTGGTTGTTCGCTATCAGCCATTACCCCCTTCTACTTTTCCAGGTTATGACCACCCTTTCCACGCATTCAACCACCCCAAACAGGCTGCCAAGTCTTGCAGCTCTAATACCACTACAATATCCCCAAATAGGGATAATAGAAAATGTAATGTCCCCTTTTTTCTGAGTATTTAGACAACAAGGTCATCTAGCCTATTTGATTCCCATAGGCTATGATCAAGCATTATAAGGGAATAAAATTAAATTAATTATTTATTAAATTAAAAATAACTATTTTTAATTAGTGACTCAAATAAAAATATTAAATATTATAAATTCACTTTATTAAATAAAGTGAGCTTCTAAAAGATTTGAGGAGGTTACATTGGATTTTTCTAGAAGACTCAACTGAGCCTTTAAAAGGAGAGTTAAAGCAAATCATTTGGGCATCCTGGTTTTTGAAATCTTCTATCAGATTATATTGGAGAGCTTATAATTGCAGGTTCAACGTGCCCTAGGACAAAAACCTTTGGGTAGAACGGTTGTTTGGACAAAAACCCAATCAGCTAGATTGGTGGATTCACTTCAGAATTCACATTTGGACTTAATTGAGCAGTTTTGGAAGAATTGGGCGTCAAGGAGTAAATTCTGCAGAATTCAATAAGGCACAATCAATTTGCAGAAATTTGTAAAGTTTCCTTTGGAGACAAATTTCAGAATGTATTTTAGAGATTATTTATGGGGTTATATCAGGTGAAATCTATTTATATTCAGTGGCAAACATTTCAGTTCATATTTGCAGGGCTATAAGGTCAATTGCAGCGTGAATGAAATTATTATATTTTATTGGGAGGTTGTGGTATTTTCTTGGGGAGCCTGAATCATAAATATAATAATATTATTTTCCAAAGCCGAGTTATTCCTATTCCTACCGTGACCCTCGGAATAGTTTCGGTATTTACTTTTGAGCATCATAGCACAGATACCACCCAGTGTTTCATATTGCAAGTATTATAAGGCTCACATGGGAAGTCCATCGCAACTTTCTAAGGAAAAGACAATCTGGGAATTACTGAATCAGATTTGACCATAAGAAAAAGAATAATTATTGCAGTGAGTTTTGGTAACAAATAAGCCAAGTGTGATTGAGGTGGCAGATAATTGTATGATTCAGTTTATGAATTATTGTTAGCTTATATTTTGTCTTAAGCTAGACTGTGAAGACAAGTTGGCCAGAGTCCCTAATCAATGATGTTAGTTTAGGGATGCCAGTCTTCAAACGTTGTTTTGTGTTAATCTTCATCCATCATATACCTATATGCTTTTTGTAACTCACACCATCTGGTTTGTGTGTAAACACGATCATAGTCTAGCATTGCTTTCTTGTAGTTTGGCACTGTGTCCAGGTATCAAAGTGAGTTAATACACAACAAGATTACTATAAGGAGTTACAACAATGCATTGATCAATATTAGGTATATATACCATTAATATGATAAAGTGATCAATACCACAAGCCAAAGTTACCAAATTGCACTTCAAGACAACTTAATGTAAACAGTGATACAGGGAAAATATTAAGTATGCTAATAGGAATTAAAAGTTTTCAGGATGATAGACAAAATACAAGTACCTGCATACAAGAAGATAGGGCAAATTCTGATCCTTGCAAAAGTGCATAGCAAAAGCCAAACTGCATTCCCTTTGACTTCAAAAGCCAACTTGTTACAGTTTCCACAACTCCTAAAGATGCATCCTCAGCTTTCAATTCTTCAATAGGATATTTAGTATCTAACAGCTCCAAAGCATAAGCTTTGAATGCATTAAGTGGAAATATGTGTTTCTTGACTTTTCCAAATGCATAATTCAAGGAATCGATTAATAACCATATTGCTTTACATGCTTCAGCAGTTGCAAGCGCCAAATTGCAGGAACCTGACATTAGGTTTGTTCCTGAAGTAGCCAAACATATACAGAGATGATCAGCTGTTCCTAAGGCTTTTGCTTGGCCTAGAATTTGGCTAATAGCATTTTGTTCTGTTGAAAAACCAGATATAGCTGAAGCTGCTTCTGGAAAAGGCGATTTCCTAAGCCCTGATGCAATTCGTGCAAGCATGACATTCACACAAGCAGTTGACTCATACAACACTCTAGATGAGTCATGTGCATAATTGACAGCCTGCACATTTTTTAATGGAATTGTAGCAAGAAGTCAACATTTACCAATATAAAACCTAATTTTTTATTGTATCTGTGTAGTACAATAAAAAACGTAGTTCACAATAACCTGAGCATAAATTCGAAGCAATGCAACACAATGCTGGAGATATGAGCTCTCTATTCTGCTTCCACCCAAATCCATCAGTTTTCTGAGTACTGCTAATCCCTGCAGAAAAGTACTGTTATTATTTATTTTCAGATTAAATGCATGCTAGGAGCATAAGCTTAAATCAGATTCGGAATTATTGCAATCTAAAACTAACCCCAATCTGAACCCAAACAAAGTATTTCTATATAAGAAAATGCTATAGAAGCATCTAATGGTTGCCCTTCATTCTGTTTAAAATATCCGAGGATAATATCAATGCAGAAATACCTTTGTCAGGAAGCCAGTAAGCTGTGAACTAGATGCACTTAAGGTTGCAAGAACAAGACCTAACACAGCAGGTATAATATCGTCCACAACAGACTTTGGTTGAAGAGCTCCTGCAGCAAGTAAATTTGAAATAACCCTCAATGCCTGGTTCACATTTGCACAAGCCTGCTCACTGCAGCAATTTATATGGATATATTTGAGTAGTTAGCCTTGAGCACTTGGTATAAATCAAAATACACACCAAATTCAAGAAAAAAATCACAAAGGCCATGACATTAAAGTATAATCAGCAGTAAGTTTATTGACAGTACAAAATGTTAAGGTCGTGTTTGGACGACAAATAATGGCAAAACATCTCTTTAAGATTCTCCTAGAAAACATTTGGGTTTTTCAACTACATAACATTATTTTATTACAAAGTATCCTTTGAACTACTTAAAACACTAAGGACAACTATTGATCTGGTTTTTGCTAACACTACAAGCAAAAACATTGTAATAGTGTTCGATGTAAAACTTATAATGGATTCCTGCTTGTAAATTTATGGGTAATATACAAGCATATAATCTAAACAGTTAAATGCAACATACAGTGACAGCTGGGAAATTGAAAAGGTAAACAAATATGGACAGTTTCTTCTACTAGCATTTTCAACTCAATAGACAGAATCATGGTTATAATGCTTACAATCTAAACCCATCCATGCATAGTTAAAACTAAACGACTTAAAAAAGGACTGGTAAATTTATAGTTGTGTACAAACATAGAATCTAAATAGTTAAATATAACATCTAGTTAAAGCTTGGAAATCAAAAAAAGTAACCAAATCTGGACAATTTCTGCTAATAGAATTGCAGCTCAATAGACACTCAATCATGAATGTAAAGCTTACTATCTAAACACACTGTCATTGTGCATTAAATGATAGCTTCATATGCAACTTAACAATATATTTCTTAAAATCATTTGTTTGTTCTTTGTCCAAGTCGTTATTCCTTTGGATATTGTTTGCATTGAATAGCTGATCTCTAATTCAGCCAGCTGGAAGGTGTCATTTGTGTGTGTTTCGATTAAGTGCTTTGTCATTTAATATCTGAAGATCTTGCATACAAGACACAACTATTGACAGTTTGGTACCTCTATCTAAGGCAAAAAAAATTAGGTAGTTAGTCATATCCTTTCATGCAAAACCCCCTCGATGAATCTTGTATAGTGTGAATATTTGCATAGATTGTCTATATTTTTTAGTCTAAAGTCAGTTTAGCTTAGGTTTAGGTTTAAATTTAGATCTCAAAGAGCTTCCCTTCTAGTTTGAAGAAGGTATGCACTATTCCCTTTTGTGTTGTCTTGCAAAAGACAAATTAAATCACTAGCACACACACACACACAAAAAGTTAAAACTATATGGCTATTAAAAAAGGTTTAGCATGTTGCCTTGCAAGGACTGCTGTGCCTTTGATATTTAAGTTTCTGAAAGAATGCAAAATATGTGCTAGAGCACCACGATCTTGTCCAATTGTTTGTGCTCCCTTAACTGTGCGAGAGTTACTCTCTAACTTATCAAGCACTGAATTTTCTGCAAATAGACCACAATAAAGAAAATAATGATTAGACAAAAGTATCAATTTCATATATGTACAATCCAGACCACCATACTTGAACAAAAATATAAGGTGGAAACAACAAAGAAATATGTCTAGCAAATGCAGAAATAATTGCAGGCTGTCAATACTTTTTGTCTGATAGAGTAACCACAATTTTCAAATCCCAATAAGGTGCATTTTTGTCCAGGCATTATAAATTTAATGGAAATTCAACAGACTGAACATATTGTTCTGTTCTCATAAGCAATCTGCATGCCATATACGCTATCACCTCAAAATCTATCCATAAAATTTTGTGATGGAAGAAATTAAATGGAAAAGAACATAGAAGATAAAGAGCATCATAAATGTTTCAAGATTGATTTCATAACCATGATCGCACCATAAAAATAAGTGGCAAACCTCAGCAAATGGTAACAGCTTGATGTACAAAATTTAATACACGAAAAATGCACTCTGATATGTGAAATAGAGAGTATTTATAAAAGATTGGAGACTTGAATAGAATGATTTCTTTGACAAATTAAAATCTATATAATTCTAAAGGTGACCATTTTAACCAATTCATCTCAAAGATGAATAACAGATGTAAAGGTATGTACAACCTAAATCTCATCCACTTTGCACAATGGATAAGCTAGTAAGATGAAAAAACTTGGTGGCATAAACTAACATATGGATTGCCTTTCAAAGATTAACGTAATGACCTAAACTAAATGCATACAGAAATCAAACCTACAAAGATTCAAACAACAAATATGTTTATATTATCTTTATGAAAACACAAACATTCAAAGGAGAGCAAGGTCTAATACTACTCGCTGGGATGGATCTAAACTTTTTTGATACTCCTAAAAACATAGCATTATGCCAACTGACTGCCCTAGTGATCCTGGATGTTCTGCACAATTTTGCTATCATTCTACACCATGCACTACTTCTGAGGGTTTTTGTTCCCAAGATGACAAGATTTGCACCTGAAAGGCTTTGTCCGCACGTGCCAGGCAGCTGTAGCAGCATCACCTTCCTGAAGCTGAAGTTGAGATTTTGGTTTGTTAATTTTCAAAAGATACCCTCTCTTTTCCCTTCTAAATTTTTTAACAATCCCAATTCCAGCATTCCCCAAATCATAGGAAGTCAATCCAATAAGCAGGAAACCAATAACAACTAATTACCTCGATGGTAGATGGCAAACTCAACAATAACTCCCACAAATTGCTGATGTTAACTAACAAGTACGAATAAGTAGGAGACTAATACCCAAACAGCCACCTTATTTTAATAACTAGTTTCCTAACTGACAAACTTAGCTCCTAACTGGAAGCCTCAGTTGCTTTCTTCTAACTGCTGACAGACTCAGTCACTTTATTCTGACTGAAAGACTTGGTCCTTTTATTCTAACTGCTGACAGAGCACTCACTCGATACTGCAGATTAAAGGGGTCATTACAATTAAAGACGAAAGCTGTCAGTTCATAAAAGGATGCTCCCTCAAAGTAAAGGATAATTTTTATACAAGGATGGATGAGAACAAATGTATGACATTTACATGTATTTTGTTCCCAGGCCAGTGGCTTATAGGCACAGTTATAAAGTTTACAATACATAAGCATTGATTTGCAAGGCAACAAACAAAAATTACACTGCATGATGCAGATCATTCAAGACAACCTTGCTTTGATTTCCATCCATAAAATAAAGTGTGGAATAACTACCTCAAAACGGAGTAACAATTAGGTTGCCACCAGAAAGATCAGACATCCTTGTTCAGTGCATCCACAGAAAAGGGTTTTGAATTCATTCGAGTCAAAAGATGTACCCTTGAGCCCAAACATGATCCAGGGAACAACCCTCTGAAACAGAGGTACAATGTGTTGCGAGTTGCAAGTGAAAATGTTACCATGACAATGAGAATGAAAGGACACAATAGATAACATGTCATATTAAAACTATAATGGAAAATTGTATTCCTCCAGAAATCTGCAAACCATATATGAAGATCTAGGTAATCAAACATGAGACTTAACCAAAAGAATCAGAAATCAGTCCCAAAATACAAGCCTATACAATGTAAAACTATTATCCATGCTTATATAAAGATGAAAAATAAATATATAGCTTAATAATTACAAGATGTGCAACACACACTCTTTGTTGGTTGATATTAAATTTGGTAAAACTAACACCTCTGGAGTGCAGGTTTTAATACGGACTGACTATGCACAACTAGTAATGAGTGCTCTTCAAATTAGGAGGCTATTGTTGTCTTTGGAATCGTGGAAAGAAAAGTAATCTAAGTCCTATCTTTTTGTTCTCGGTGGAAGAGGCACAAGGTGAAAACCAAACGTTCGCGGCTAGGATTTTACGGTTTCACAAATCATTAACTACAACTAAGTTAACTACTTTAAATCTATCCAGTTTCTTCAAGAAAACAGAGCATGAGGAAATGGAGCAG
This sequence comes from Sequoia sempervirens, assembly GCA_007258455.2. Classification (NCBI taxonomy): domain Eukaryota; kingdom Viridiplantae; phylum Streptophyta; class Pinopsida; order Cupressales; family Cupressaceae; genus Sequoia; species Sequoia sempervirens. The sequence goes on from VDFB02179007.1 coordinate 18,111, forward strand.
GAATGTTTATCTGACGATAAGCCTGGTACGGACTCACAGCGTGAAGGCAAGGTGGCACGACTATCTGTATGCGGACAGGCTTGTGGAAACAACAATGCCGCGATAAACTAAGTCTGATTCACCAGAAGCGAAGGCAAGGTGGCACATCTATCGACTCAATCTGAATAAGTTTATTATTCGCATCATCGATAACCAAGAACTGAATTCTCAGCAGGCATAAGAATTGGCACATCTATCGACTCAATACAGGCGGTTTGTTGAACCTATAGCATGAAGGATAGCCAACTAGGATAATAAATTGCATTGGCCGAGACATACAATCGATCAACTAGCCACTTGAAATATTAGGGCAAATTTTTTACTTTTCAAATTGCGGATTACAAACCAATGCACCCGTTAAGGTTAGCAGCTAAACCAAAACGTGCTGAAGCAACTCTAACCAGAATGTACACCAGGATCCCGATGTGGGCAAGGTGTGAGCATTAGTCAGAGGATCTAAATCAAAATGCTTATGCAAGAACTCATAACCAAGAATGGCGCCGATGATGGCGAGCATATGGTCAGAGGATCTTCTACACTAAGTACTGAAAGGGAACTCGACACCAATTATGTGCTACCCAATCCAGTATGGAGTTGAGGCGACCATATGGCGGAGTATTACAAAATTACAATGCTTGAAAGAAATAACTGAAATGCTGAAAGTACTCAACCCCCAGAATGTGCTTTCTAACCCAGAGTGGGAAAGTAGCTACCATAGGGCGGAGATGTAACTATTACAAAACAACTTCACAATGAAAAGTGAGCATTACAAATCAGAATTGAACAAGCTTGAGAATTACTGCCAGTACTACTGTCAGTTTACAAAATGAAGATCCTTCGCCTGTCAAGAGCATAGGAATTTGAAAGATTAGCATTACATCATATAAGAACTCTCCGTGGCTTGATTAGAGATGCCGGTTCAATAAATCTCTCAATGATCAAATAATAATTCTGTTTTTCCACAAATCTGCACTTTTAAATTAAAAACCAGCAACCTAGGAATTCACTCATATGCTCATATCTCTCTCATTTCTCACCCAAATGATCTCAAATCTGATGCAATAGACCCTCAAAATGATGGCGCCAACTTAGTAATAAGAAATGGCATCTAAAAATGGTTATTAATTACTGACACGAATCCCAACGCACTCTAGAAAGTACAGCCTTCAAAGAATGACGGATTTGCATTATAAAATCATAAGCTTCGTATTAAAATCTGCAAATATTCATGAAGGGTCGCTTCCAACAGAGAAAACCAATGAGACAATACCCAGAACGACTCTTTGTGTATTTTATGACTTATGATTAAAACATCAATCTGCTACAATGAATGTGCAACTCCAGAAAACCACTAATATGCATAAAACTGATTTACATATCCTCACAAAGACTAAAAATGCAGAAATCTCACAATAAAACATTCAAACTACACTATCTCACCACTAGTCGCTATCTTTCAAGCGAAAAGCAATGCCCAAGCTAGGAGGCCTTCATTCCTCGAAGCAATCCCAAAGCCAATCCGGCAGCATAACATTCCTGTAGATAAAAGATACTGAAATGAGAACCAAAGGCTTCCTTTTATAATTTGCCGTTGACCTTCTCAAAACCCTAATCTTCTTTTCAGAGTCAAACCCTAATCCTTCAAAAGATGGCGTCCCTTTCTCCAAAGCTTCAATTTTGACTTTTAATTATAATTTTATTCCTTCCTTGAAGTTGGCGTCCAAACTCACTTTAGCAATATTTGACTTTAGAGATATTAAAATATTTCCTCCA
>VDFB02179009.1:0-22889 GCA_007258455.2 Sequoia sempervirens
ATCAAATTTGAGGGTAGATGTATGCCCCTTGATTTTGCTTGCTCTATGGAGGTGGAATCAAGGTAGCAATCTAACTACATCAAATTGCTTTTCTTGATGATGTGAATGTTTACATTAGGGTATTGAGATTACAATACCACATATCAATAGACATTAAATCAGATAAGGGATGGAACCATGAATCCATTGGAACAAATGACATCGAAAACGGAGTTCTCTAGCCCCCATTATGTTGATTTGAATGAAATGTACTTAGAAATGAAATATGCTTTCTTTAATAAGCTTGATTATATATGAATGAAAATGACAACTCTAACTATAATTTTGACATTTACCTTTTGATAAATTACCTTGTTGAAGAGTGATTGAAGATGTCGAGCTAACGACCATACAAGCCCCATAGATTGGATGTTTTGTGTGATGAGGTGGCACACGCCGAGCTCTGTCACATGGTTAGTCCATTGTACTTTTCTTTATGTTTACATTTTTGCATTTACAAAATTTTTTATTTATTTTTAGGTGGTTTTGAGACATCGTCCAAAATGTCGCAAAACAACTTATGTTGTCACAAAGCATCCCAAAATGGCCAAAGTGTTCAGGACCCCCTGTCCAAAATGGCCAAAGTGTTTAGGACCCCCCATCTAAAATAGCCCAAGTGTCCCAAAGTAACTTTGTTTCACTTTTAATTTATTGATGAATATTTTTAGGCATGTTATTGATAAATTATTTTGTCTTTCCTAGGTTCCACCCTATGCTCGTTAGCATTTAGGAGGTAGACTATTCACACTTCTTCAGCAACAAGTTACCTGATTTATTGAGGAGGAGGTGGAAATTTTATGTGAGACTAGACTATTTTGGATCTACATCATGCCACCTATGAGATATCCTAATGTGATGCTTATGGCATTAGTAGAGAGATGGAATGTGGATATATGCACATTCCATCTACCTTCAGGGGAGGTGATAGTGACACTTGAGGATGTTCATCGCATCTTGAGGCTACCTATCTGAGCTGACACCATCCATATGGAGGAGTATAACACATGGGGATAGATGTGGTGAGATATTGAGTATTATTTCAATCACCCTATTAGACAAAAAAACATCAAGGATCATGTTGAGCTTTCTTGGCTACTTTATGTTCACTCACCATTGTTGTGGTGGATCATGATTGTTACCATGGCTCTAGCTCTTGTTCTTGATGGAAAAGGAACACACCTAGATGGAGGCCTCGTGTTTACTATCCAAAAGATGGAGTGACATAAGACCATCTATTCTTGGGGTCGTAATATGTTGGTTCACCTCTATTACGATCTCAAGCGCTTTGTTTATCAAGATCTAGACATCATAGTGCATTGAACACTCTTATAGATTTAGGTTTTCGAGCATATCACAGACACTAGGCCTATAGATTATCCCATAGTAGTGGTTGTGGGGTACCCATGAGCATTCATCTATACTTTGAGATGGGCCTTGGAGTTTGGGGATTTTTTATATTGGAGCAGTCAGTTTGATTATATAGAGGATGATGACCTAGTATGGATTCCTTATCAGTGGCTAGACCACACACATCAACTTGTTAGGATGTATTAGTATAGGATCCTACTAGGATGAAATGACTATATAATGATTCACTTTTATTTTGATTGAGTCATGTGATAGTTTGGATAGATTTAGGTACCACCAAGGCCACAACCCACATACCTGAGATCAACATGGAGTTGCTCTAGACTTGGAGACATTTGGCATCCCACGATTCATGATGTGGAGTTCAATGATTCAAATGATGAGGACCATGATGTGACCCCAACATTAGACCTTGACAACATAGGTATCATTGTAGTCTATGAGCATTGGTGGGAAAGAGCATGACCGACACATGTCTTCCCTGTCGATCATCCTGCAAGAAATGTTGGACCTCTTCCAAGTTGAGGAGATGGGAGAGAAGGAGGTAGTCTATGGGGACATAGACAAGGATGATAGAGCAGAGGAATTATAGGATGAGAGTGAGGATGACCTACAATCGATGAGTGATGATCCTGATGAGCTAGATAAGGTTGCAGATGCCCCCAAGAGGAGACATACATCTCACTCATGAGTCACCTGAGTATAGTCAACAACTACAACAAGCATCACCATTCATGAGCATGGGGAGGTAAGTGGTATCACACCTTCCAAACTTCCTACACACAAGGGACCCATCATCCCATAACGAGATCTTGATTAGTGGGCTGGAGATCCAGGTAATGATATGTTATTATAGATTTATTTTGTTCTTAAGATTATATACATTTTCATTTATATATCATGGAATTTTCTAATGTTCTTTATGGTTTTTTTCTTGCAATGTGCACTCAAGAATGGTGTTACCTCTTTTTTTGAGTCACTATAGAGATGGACCCTTCCTTTCCCCCACATCTAAACATACAAGCAGAGCATATGCCACCACCTAGTGTGGGGCATTATGCTGACCTTTTTGAGCTCTTAGCGAGATGGAGGATGGTGTATGAGGAGGCTATGAGGTGTGATGATCTATTTACCAATGGGGAGGAGTGAGCAAGAGGTGAGCTTACACAACTTCAGACTATATACGAGGAGCTTCAAGCTTCTCGAGTTCTAATTGATAGCGAGACACAAGCCTTCATGCAGTTAGAACTCATCAGGTTGTAGGGAGAGATCACTAGAGTGTAGGTTGACATAGATCACATAGATTAGGAGCACGTCATGACATTCATATGAGAGGGGATAGCTTTAGTTGAGGCTTGGGGCCTATGGGATTTGATGAGTTCCATGAGCATATTATGATAAACTGTCTCATGATGAGCATCATCACTGGTTGTTGAGGAGTTTGGTAGCCATAGGCCACACTAGTATTGTTGTATATGAGATGACATATATATAAGCTTTTCATGTGATATGTAAATATATGAGCATTTTATGTTTGTTTTGAATTAGATGTCAATCTGATCTATTAAATAGTCTTTGTAAGAATATTTAATAAATATCTCCATGATCTAAGTTTTATGTGACCTAATCCAAACATCTAAGTTGATATTAGATACTACATTTTGATTAAGTGTTTTGTGTTAAACTAAAATGCACTTATGATATAATTAAGAAATTAAATACATGCGATGATCTAATTTAACACAACACACATGAGATTTGAATATTATGCAAAAGAAAGTGATAATTAAACATAGTGAATAATTACTCTACATAATTCAAGACACACCAATAATGTTTTTCAAGAATGAAGCAATGCAAGATAAAATAGATAAGCATCTATTTAATCTAACAATATGCTTTAATATAAATACTATTCAGAAGAAGATGTTAGGTGTAATATTTGTGCAAATGCACAATGTTGACAGGCTCTTTGAGAGGTGTACCATTTTTTTTTGTTAATGTGTATGCTCCAGACCCATAGATTTCATCAATTACATAGGGTCCTAACCAATTTGGACTAAACTTTCCTTTTTCACTCGGGGCAGCATTAACATTACGTTGATTCTCATATAACACCAAATCACCTTTATTAAATGAACTAGGGATGACATTATCATTGTAACTATGTTGCATTCTTTTGGAATTGGCTTGAAGATGCTCAAGAGCATTAATACGTTGTTCATCAAGCATTGAACAAGTTGTTGTAATATTTTCTCTTTATAAGTAGTGTCATCAATAAGCCCTTTAAGAGCAATTCTTAATGAAGGAATTTATAACTCTAAAGGAATTATTGTATTGGCACCTTAAACAAGGTTATAAGGTGTGTTTCCTATGGATGTTCAAATAATAGTAATGATAGGCCCACAATGCATAAGATAATTGAGTGTGCTAGTCCTTATTGTGTTTACTGACTATTTTTCACAAGTTTTGTTTGATATTTTTTATTTTTTGTTCAATATTTTTATTGGTTGATTCGGCTTGACCATTAGATTGTGGGTAATAGGATGTTGAAAAATGGCGTTGAATGTGAAATGCTTCTAGAAACTTCTTCATATCATTGTTCTTGAATGGCGTACAATTGTCCTAAACTAATGTGGAAGGAAGGCCAAAGCAAGCAATTATTTGTTCCAATATGAAATGACAAATTGCATCAACTGTTGTGGAATGAAGAGGAATTGCTTCTACCCATTTTGTGAAATAGTCTGTTGCAGTAATTATAAATGTGTGTCCAAAGGAGGAAGATGGTCATATTTTTTAAATAATATCCAAACCCCAAACTGAAAATGGCCATTAGGAACTTGGGTGTGAAGTTCAGAAGCGAGAGCATGGATCAAATTGTTATGCTCCTAACATTTGTTAAATTTCTTAACATGATAAAAACAATCTTGTTCTATATGTATCTAATAATATCCCATGTGGATTAATTTTTGAACTAACGATCTTCCTCTGAAGTTTACCCCACAAGCACCAACATGAGCTTGGGCTATAGGGATCTCCAATTGTTTAAGACATCTAAGTAAAAGACCATTGAAGGATTATCTATATAGAACATCTGCTAGGATGACATATCTAGTAGAAAGTTTTTGAATACGAGCTCTAGTGTTCTTAGTGGTTGGTTTAGGAAAGGTGCCTTCTTTTAAGTAGTTGAATATGGGTGTGTACCATTTAGTAGAGGCTTCAATGTTAGTCACTAATGCTTCTTTCACTTTTTCATCTATTGATGGTTTGAAAATCATATGGATGAAAAATATAAAATCCATAGAAGGATCATTAGGAGATGCAAGGGAAGCAACACTTCCATTGCATCTACATGTCGATTATCCTTTCATGGAATATTATTAGTTGTATACGATTCAAAGCGTTCCAACAATGTCATCATGAAATTTTTATATTGGACAAGTTTTTCATGTTTTACTTGATACGATCCATTTATTTGTTTAATGATCAATTGAGAATCACCAAATATCTTAATGTGTTGAACACCTAAGGGTAAAGTTGCACATATTCCAACAATTAAGGCTTCATACTCTATAGTGTTATCCATGCATAGGAAGTTTAATCAATAAGATAAGGGAATAGGATTTCTTGACAATGAAATTATTATAACCCATACTCTAGAGCCAATTTGACTCTTAGAACCGTCAATGTATAATTTCCATGTTTCCTTTTTGATAGTCAACATACTTTCATTAGGAAATGAGTCCATATTAGGTAACATTAATGGAGAAGGAGAATCAACTAAATGGTTGATCAAGGCTTGTCCTTTGCTTGTATTTTGAGAGGCAAATTTAAGGTCAAACTTGGTTAACAAAATAACCCATTTAGCTAAGCATCTTGATAAGTTTGTTTTAGCAAAAAAGGGTTTTAGAGGATCAAACTTTGTAACCACATGGATTTCTGCATTTAGTAAGTAATGTCTCAATTTACAAGTAGCAAACACAAGATCCAAACATTATTTTTATATGTTTGTATATCGAGTTTCATAATTAATTAGACTTCAACTAATGTAATAAATAGGATGCTCTTTACCATGTCCATCTTGCTGAACCAACAATGCTGCTAAAGCATGAGAAGATATTTTTGATTAGAGGTAAAAGCGGGTTTTGATGGGGACCATAACCTAGTATAAGGAAAGGCAAGCTACAAAAGAATAAACCATAAACCAACAACAACAACACAACAAACTCTAAAAGATAAACATGACTACACCCGTTGCACCAAACAAACAAGCAATGGCCTAAAACCCCTTTTACAACCTGGTTTTAACTGGGACCAACAACCCTTAGAGATATAAAGAAACTGCCTACATCTTCCAAACATCAGCGAACTAGCCACTCATGGAGGACACCATAGAGCCAAGAAAGATAACCAGATTAATGATGTAGGACACCATCAAACCCCAAATCAGCTCAACCTATTGGAACATAGAGAGAAACTTAGAATACCACCCAGGCTGCGAAAGATCCCAAATCATCCATGGGCAGCTCCAACAACAAAAAAACCTTCAAAACACTCTAGTAACAGGAAACCAACTACAAAACCACCTCTAAAGGAATGAGCTCCCCTCTATTGGAGAGGATTCTACAATTAGTAAGACCATTATAGCCAGAAATCACCAACACCCTTTGTCTCCACCTCCATAGGAGATCTTCCCACCTAAATGAGAAAAACTAAGGGAGTTCCACCTCCATAGTACCAAAGGAGGAAGCTAACACAGTAGCCAAGCACACAACTATAGCATCCTTTGGTAAACACTACACCAGAAAAAAGTTGTGGACAAGCAGAAGAGTCTCAAATAAATACCATAGGTCAACCTTAAGAACTTTCACATAAGACCTCATTTGGGTTTCCATAGAAAATAAACCAACAACAAGCCAATCACTCACCCACTTTTGAGCCTTCACAAAAGGCCAAACCAATTGAGCCAATAGAATACAAACATGAAGCAACTCAACCCAAGACAACACCACAAACCCCAACATCAACCACCAAGGGGGCAAGAGGAAAAACAACATCCTCAACAAAGAGGGGCCTAAGACTATCAACCAAAGTGAACAAGGCCACAATAGAAAAACAACTAGATAGAACAAGGCCTCAGAGAACACATCAACAAGAAGAACCAAAAGCCTAAAGACCACCACAGGCAGAATCCCGGTCTCAGCATGACCAAGAACACCCAATCCCCAAGAGGAAAAGGGGGTCTCAAATATGATGGAAATCAAGAGAAGGGCCAATAGGAAAGAACACCAAGCAACCCCAACATGCTAGTCAGAGCCAAAGATAAGCCAAAATCCCCAACAAACAACTAGATGGAAACACCACAACTCCTCATAGAGGGGATAGGAAGAACCCAAAAAATTCCATGAACAAAAAACCCCAAAACAGATCCACCCAACAAGCAGTAGGTAGAAGTGAAGTACGACTAGGAAGAAGCTAGAGGAAAAATAGACCAACAAGAAAAACCACCAAGCCTTTCTATTATCCCAAATAGGAACAAAAAGAGGCCCATTCTGCCACCAAACTTCCTCATACAAACCCACCCTCACCCACTCTAAGGAAGGTCACCAGAAAAAAGGTAGGAAGAGCACCCACACAACACCCTCAAGATCAAAGGGTTTAGCAGGCCAACACCACCCAAAAACTATAGAATCCACAAGGGATCCAACAACAAAAACCACTCCCTCGCCAGTAAGAGACCAAACTGGGAAGCCCAAAATCCAGCTCCCAGTAGCAAGCCATGAATCCACCAACACAGAAAGCAATCTAGAGAAGAAAAAAAATCCCATTCTGCTCCATCCCAACACTAGGGAAATGAGAAAAGGCATGAGAAAACACACCACCACCCGCTCTAAGCTCAGCCAAAAATGAAAGAAAAGAGACCTAAATGCAGCCAACCTAACTTGTAGGGTCCAAACCAACCCGCGACACATCCAAGCATCCATCCGCATTTGTTAAATCTCCATCCTCCTCAGTAGATTCCTCCTCTCCCTTAGAGGATTTCAAATCCCCTCCCTTGTGCACCTTTCCACTTGCTCTCCCCCCCACACTCATTGCTTGAGAGATAAAAATGGGTAGATGTTGATATAGGAAAAGAAAACAAGTGATGTGGAATCTCCATCCATATGTTAATTGTATCTCCCATAGGTAATGCACTTTGATTTGGAATTTCAAGAATTTTCTCTTCTTCAATATCACTTGTTTTCTTTTCTTCACTGAAGTATCCCTTATTGACTAATGCAAAAGTGAATCTTTGTGCTGATGATTTTGTAAATTGTCATAGACTCCAAATTTTTTTCCAAAGATTCATCATCTTGAAAATAATCCAATGATTCATCACTTGTGGGATTTATTAAATAAGGATGCTTTAAAGTGAGAGTAGTCTTAGAAGAATCTTGCATAATGATGTTGATGTTAAGTGAAGGCCTTTTTTCTTCTTTTGTTATCTTATGTAAGAATTGGCTATGAAGGTAGCCACCCAAAATCTAGAGGCCTAATAGAAAGCACAAAAGAGAGAGAAAATAATATGACAAGAATAAACTGTATTCAATGTCAATAATATGATATGCAATACAATGCTCAACACAATGCATAGGAGACCCCTTGGATATATAGCCAAGGTGAGAACATAGGAGGGCATAAGATTATGACAAGTGTCCTAATCTTATGACATGTGACAACAAAGAAGAGTTATCACTCCATCTAAAGTGGAAAAAGATAATGTGATAATCTCCACAAAAGGTGGATCACCCACAAAAGGTGGAGAGATGATCACATGATGTGTCCACAAAAGGTGGAAGTGATGAGGTATGAGATGTCAAGTCAACAAAAGGTGGAAAATCTCCAACAACCTCCTATGTGGTCCCTAAGTAAACTTAAGTAAGGTGTAATCATGACCTAGGACAAGGTACAAAATATTTAATTACACCAACACCCCCTTAAGTGCAACTTAGGGAGAATGTACACAAAAGTAAACAATGCAAGATGGGTCCCGGCTACTAGGCCATGTTAGGTACCCATGTACAAATGCAATGAAATCTCTCACAAGTGGAGTAAAGATAGAAAAACCAGTGGGAAAAAACTACCCCCCAAAAGAGAGATGAGATACAAAAAGCTATGAACATAGCATGAGAAGGAAAAAACCCCATGTGAGGAAAAAGTCCCCCCCATACAAGAGAAGAAGAGAGACAAGGTAGCCCCCCCTCAATGTACAATGATCACCAATGGAAGATGCTCGAGAAGGAATGAAGAAGCTGCTCCAAAACTGTCGAACAACGTTCCTCCCCTTGGGAAGAAACAATACCAAAGGTGTATGAATGAAGTCTCCCCAATCCACAAGTGAAGAAGGAAGAACCCTCAAAATGTAAGAAGTCTCTGAAATCTGCTCAAGTGTCCTTGTGTCGATGCTGAAAGATGCCTTCCCCAAACCATGTGAAGCTGCAATGTAGTCACCTCGTGGAATCTGTGAGAAACCCTTTGCAACAACCACTCATCTGCTGAAAAAGACAACTCAAGATCTAGCAAGGATGTAGGTAGAACATACTCCAAAGACAATGTCTCCTCAAGAGAGAAAGTGGCCTCCTCCAAAATTGTACATATGCATCCACAATCACATCAACCTCGAAGAGTGATCATGTAGAGGAGGGTTAGAGTGTTCCCTCATAACAAGCCCGAAGAAGAATCACCTTCATCAAAGAGAGATGTAAGGAATCATGTGTGTCTCCCAAGTGCAATGTAGGACTCCACAAACAAAGCTGCTAATGTATGTCAAGTAGTCATCCCATGAAGCTTATTTGGAAGACAAGGTATACCAACTTGTTACCTTCGAATCACAAGGTCTCTTGGCTGACCGAACACAAATTATCATGGTGCATCAATCAATGTAGAGATGGAGTGTCGACAATAGGTTCAAGAACCCCAGGAGTAGAGAGCACTCCAAGATTCAAGTAACCATACTCAATCTCATCAAGTGTGTCCACACTAGGGTGAACTGAATCATCAATAGGAGAAAAATATGAGAAGGTGTAGAACCGAGAATGATCATCAACCTCCCCAACTGCAATAAGAGCCTTGCTATGCAAATCCCGAACAATGACAGAATCTGGTGTGAACTCTACACTCTTTCTTGAACCACTATGTGTAATCTGATAGATAGAAAGGATATTCCTTGACAAAGTAGGCACACATAGAACATCATTAAATGTTCCACCTTCAATGTCAATAGAACCCTTCCCACAAACTGCTAAAGAAGTGTTGTTGGCCATCAAAATGGGTGGTGATGAACAAGAATCAAATGAAGAGTACATATCCTTGGACGAAGTCATATGATGCGAAGCTCCTGAATCAAGGATCCACCTATCTGAATTGGAATCTGCAACTGCAAGAAATGCTTGCCCCTTATGTTTCTCATGTTGAGATGATGTAGAAGAAGGAGAAGAGCTTGATGTTGTTGCCATGAGAGTTGTTCCTTTTCCCTTAGAAGAAGTGGAAGGGGATGAGTCCTTCTCTTGATATGCAGCTAGCAAGTTGATATTATTCTTCTTAAGGATGTGTTTCAACTCATCAATTTGCTTAATATGACAACGATGCTCCTCATGACCAAAATTTTTGCAATATGCACATGTTGGTTGCTCCCTCTTACTTGAATTGTTGTACTTCTTTGAAGAAGATGATGTTGATGAGCTTTGTTGTGGAGGAGTAGATTGTTGGTTCTCTCCTTGTGAAGATTGCTTCTGCTTTTTATTGGAACCCTTTCCTTGAGTCCCTTGATTCCCTTGATTAGCCACCAAAGCCATGGACTTTGAAGATTTGAGAATCCCCATGCTTATTAACTTTGCTTGCTCTAACATCAACATTTCTGTAAAAGCATCAAATGTAGGCATAGTGAAAGAACTACCTACTGTCAAGCAATGGGTTTGGAAGCTAGAAACAAATGCTGCATATTCTGATGGAAGTTTTCCCAACAAATTGTAGACCAACTGTGCATCCTTCTTATCAATGCCACAATCCTTAAGCTGTGCTCTTAGCTCATTTGCCTTAGTGACATAGTCTTGGATTGTATCAAAATTCTTGGGATCTAACATTATGAGATCATTGTCAAGCTGATAACCTTTAATCTCATCAACTTGGCCATACAATTGACCAAACTTTTCCCAAGCTTCTTTAATTGTTTTACACTTATCAATTTGAAAGATTAGATCTTTTGATACATATTTCCTTAATGTTCCAAGAGCCATAGTATTTTTAGTGAGCCAATCCAAATGAGCAATAGGATTAGCTTGAGGATCAGATGGTGCAACAACAGTTCCATCAATATAATGAGTTAATCCTTTTTCCATTAACTTACTCCATGCATCAATTTTCCAAGAAGCATAATTATGTGGAGTTAACAAGGGAAACTTAGGAGAACCCATAGCAGAAAAATGAACAAGAACAAGATAGAGAGAGAGGCACAATCACTCAAGACACCCCCCCAAATTCACTCAATCAAAGAACCCCCCCTGAAAGATGATTTGGCACTTTATAATTAGTGCGTGTACAATGGCCACTTGCAAGCCAAGCAAAGTGGGCTTCTAATTTTCAATGATTTATAACAGCCTTAAGTAGGCTACAACAGACTTAAATGACTGATACAAAAGATCAAACTGAGATCTTAACTTTACAAATGCCCAAAATAGGCCAAAAATGACCAAGTGCTGAAAGTACAATTTCTGATCACAATTACTACAAACTGATAGCACCACTATGAATTTCAGAAAAAATATACACTTTCAAAAAAAACGGCACCTGAAAAGGAGTTCGTATGAGCCTGAACGGAGCCTCGGAAGTTGCAAAAACGGTGACAATTGAGCAAGATTTGAGACAAATCCAATTTTTTGGAAAATCCGTGCACCAAAATTAGAAAATAATTGCACCACTGTGATGTACACGAAAAATTAGCCCAAATCAAAAAAAATTGCACCAAAAAAGGCCTCAAAATGACCAAGATATGAGCCTCTGAAGATGAACTGCAAAATCAAAAAGCTCAACCGTGAGGGGGTCAAAAATTTTCAAAAAATAGATGACGTCACCCTGCGCACTGCTGACGTCAGAAAATGAGTGGCTTAAATTTGACGGCCGTGTGCCCGTCACGCGCGCCGTCGCTCCTTGTCTGGAAAATTTTTGCCGGAATACCTGCCGGAATCTTTGACGCTGTCCGGAATATTTAGATTTTCCCAATAGCCGGAGGGGTTGAAATCGTCGCCGGATTTATTTGTTTGCCGGCCGGTAAAAATCGCCGCCGGTGGGATTTTCGGCCGCCGCCGGTGCTTTGCGGCAGTGTGGGGACCGCGGGGGTGGCTGCGTGGGTGCCACGTGGCGGCTCCTGCTGCCGCGGTGGTACCACCAGTACCCTGCGGTACTGTTGCGGGCAGGGTACTCTGCGTACCCTGCTCTGAATGAAATTTTTGTTTTGATTTGTTAATAAAAACTTTACAACTATTCAAAAAAACTGCCGAATTTTTTGATATATATTTTTTTAAATCGCAGAAAAATAAAATAATTTTTTTTGACCAAAGAAATCGTATTGCTACTGCACCCAGGTTGGCCCGTACGGCCGGCCCTGCGAAATTTATTCGGCCGGACAATCTGCTCTGATTTGGGCCGATTTGGCCAATCGATTTATAGGTTTGGCCCATACGAACACGATGGAGTCTTTGACTGAAAATCCTCCAAAGTAGCAGCTACCTCCTGAATGCGGCAGCGACCTGATCTTCAGCGCTGTAGATTTGGCCTCCAATGTCAAACTGAAGACAAAACAAAGAGCCGTCTGACTATCTCGGACACTCTGGACGCAATGGCGAGCTCAGATCTAATGCAACAAGCTCCCAATATGCTCCTGCAACACAAGGCCAATAATGGAACCCTCCAAAATCTCTCCAAATGACTAACTAAAGGCACTCCAAAAGCTTTCATACCATGTAAGAATTGGCTATGAAGGTAGCCACCCAAGATCTAGAGGCCTAATAGAAAGCACAAAATAGAGAGAAAATAATATGACAAGAATAAACTGTATTCAATGTCAATAATATGATATGCAATACAATGCTCAATACAATGCATAGGAGACCCCTTGGATATATAGCCAAGGTGAGAACATAGGAGGGCATAAGATTATGACAAGTGTCCTAATCTTATGACATGTGACAACAATGAAGAGTTATCACTCCATCTAAAGTGGAAAATGATAATGTGATAATCTCCCACAAAAGGTGGATCTCCCACAAAAGGTGGAGAGATAATCACATGATGTGTCCACAAAAGGTGGAAGTGATGAGGTATGAGATGTCAACTCCACCAAAGGTGGAAAATCTCCAACAACCTCTATGTGGTCCCTAAGTAAGCTTAAGTAGGTGTAATGCGGCCTAGGACAAGATTTTTAAAATATTTAATTACATACCAACATCTTAGAAGGGCAATATCCAAGACCATTTTTTGTTTCTTGTATGTTAGGCTCATAGGGACACAAATTCCTTGTTCTTTCACACCACACCCTTTTCCACTATATCCTATTTTTTTCAAGAGTTGATACCCTCTTCCATAAAGAGATTCTATTGCTTTCGAGGATGGTGGGTGTTCATAATCAACTTCATCAAAATTTGTTGTGTAAGTTGTGTCCTCTTTGATACTTGTTGAATTAGATGCTTTTGAAGGTTCCTCCAAATGTTGTGTCCACATCACCATTGTTTATTTTCTCTTTTTAAATTATTTTGTTGTAATTTTGTGTTCTCCCATGAATGTAGGTGTGAAATATAATGAACCTCAATCATCATCCAATAGCTTTATGAATTCTTCAATATTCTTCTCTTTTCCTTCCTCTTCCATGGGTTCTACTTTTGAAGTTGGTATCAATATTTTCAAAGGACTTTACTTGTCTTTCTTAGTGTGCAAGCAACTTTCTGGTTGAGGGTTAGCCTCAATTGTATAAACCTTGTTGTTATAGGCATCATTAAATGATGAAGAGTTTAAGGCACCCCATTCATTTCATGAATCTATGGTCTACTCAAAAGAAGATTGTATGAGAGATCTTGAGGCATGACATGGATAGGAGTTTGTAATCTGACCTTTCAAAATCTAATAGGAAATATTATCACACCAAGTGGTTGTTTTCCTACATTGTAAAATTCATGAATAGATAAATAATCAGGTTCAATCATAGTCTTGTCCAATCCAATCTTATCTAAAAGGTTCACACTACACACATTAAGAACTGAACCATTGTTAATGAGAGTTTGTTTTACCCCATTCTTATTAATGACAATCACTATCTTGGAAGTCTCATTTTTATTTTTGTATTTCCAATGGAGGTAACTCATCTTGATGAAAAACAATTTCAATGTTAATTAAATTAATACCTTGAATTAGGGTTGCTACATAATTTGGTTGTGCACTAGGAGGGACCACTACTTGTTGCAAAGCATTTTAAAGAACATTATGGTAATTAGGTGAAGGTTGAATGAGATCCCATAAGGAAATGTTTGCAAGAGTGTTTTTAATTTGTTCTACAATATCATACTCCTTTCCACTATGCAAAGACAAGCGAGGAGAACTTGACAACTTGGGTCTACCTCAAAAGGATCCTACTCCTTTATATTTATATTATGATAATTTCAAAGTGCCATTGCCTTGACAAAGAATCCCATTTTTCTTGCAAGGACCAAGCAAATTTCTCTTCAACATCACTTCATTAGAGAGAACATTAAAGACAAACAAATTTCTCTTTTGTATTGTATAGGTGAAGATCAAATTACAAATATTCTCACCAAAGTTCTTTCTCAAGATAAATTTCTCTCTCATTTTAAAATCTAGGATTACAACCCATTGAAGTGTATGATGTAAACTCCCCAAGTAAAGCTTAAGGGGGATGTTAGAATATTAAAATATTTACTCAATGTAAAGGTTATTCTTTAATTATAATTATTTATTGACTTGTTGGAATATTCCAAAGGAATCCCTACAAGTCTTTTGTCTTTTTGTCTCCTCACACATGTGTGAGGATGACTCATTTTATTTTTTTTAATTCATTTATTAAGGAATATTTATAGCCACCTCCTTAAGAGGTTCTTGACATATTACATACAAAGACGAATGGTGGCATTCATTGAGTTGGGAGTTACATTCTAACTCCTCTTCTCACCTCTATTTATTGAGGTGTCTCTCCTCTCATTATTCATGCAAGCAAGAAAGATTAAGGCTTAAGTTCTCTCTCTCTCTCTCTCTCTCTCTCTCTCTCATTCTTAGGAATTTTTCCTCCATTCATAATATTGGGGTTGTAGACACCCAAAATTATCCATGTCATAACATTACCTAGTCAATACATGACTTTGTAAGACATCTTGTAATGTTTTACCCTAGGTCATTACATTATCCCACTTATCCCATTTATTCCACTTAATCACCTTTCCAATTAATTAAATAAATCTCATTTATTTAATTAATTCCCCTTCACATGTCTCAAAATAATTCAAATTAAATATTTGAATTAATCCCTCACTTATTACCACATTGCAACATGTATCACATGACTACAACTCTTCACATGCACACATATTTTAAATAATTTTATTATTTAAATTATGAGATTCCCACTCACATCCTATTTTTAGCCCCATTCATTGTGCATCATAGGTATCTTTTCCTCCAAAATAAATAAAAGAATCCCACGTATTCCCTCACATTCTAATTTTAGCCTCATGCCATAACCCACTTAATGTGCATCATAAGCACTAAAATCAACTTTTAATCCTATCCATACACATCACCCATTTGAATTTTAATCTTGGCCATCGAATCAAATCAACCTTCTCCTATAAATCAAGCCTTGCACAGGCCATTTGAGATCAATCTTCTTCTAGTATCCTTAGTCTACCAAAATTCTTTCAATCTTCTCATCTATCTATTTATCTTCTTCTATCATCTTTCATCTCAATGTTATGCTACAAAATTGAGAAATCAACAATCAAACCTTCAAAATCTTGCAATCTCATACTGGTGGAGAAGAGAAATGGAGATAAATAAAATCTAGTTTGGAGATCGGTTTGCTTTGCTTTCTTATTTTGATATTTATGCTAGTTTATGCTCTATTGTGCTTTTTACGGTTTCATTATAATTTGTTTATGAATTTTCCCTAAGATGATTTTCCCTAACTACATTTGGTGAACCCGACGTGAAGAACCCTTACCTTTTGCAGATCTACTTGCTTTTTTTTGTAGGTTTTATTATTTTTTTGTTGTAGATCTGTCATTTTTGGACAAAACCCTAGGTTTTATAAATTTCTTCATATCTTATAAATGACTTCAAAATTTTCTACAATATTTATACAGAACCTTATGAACCATCTCAAGAGGCTACAATAAAAAAAATTGAGGGTTTATCGCCATTTTGTAGGAGTTATTGTGATTTTATGTTTTTTTTTCATAAAATTGAATTTTTGGATGCAAATCAACAAATTTTCTAGAAAATTTTACATTTCTGGAAAGCTCTTGAAATTCTAATGGGGTCTCTTTTTTATAGATTTGATTTTGAGGTCATATAAGGTGCTGAAAATTCTGATCTTTGTTTTCTATAGGGTTTTCATAAAGCCACACTTTTGGGTGCAAAATATGGAATTTTCTGACTTCTTTACATTTCTAGAAAGCTCTCAAAAAATTAATAAGAGTCTCTTCTTTGATTTTTTATTTTTTAGATCAATAATGTCTTCAAATAATCAAATCTAATTCGGCTATGTTAAAAACATGTATCTAAAATTACAATTTTCTGATGAGCTTATTTTTTTTAATGGCTGCATTATAATATAATATCATTTTTTTATTTTGTAGGTGATCATAAGGAGTTGTAGTAGCAACAATATCAGTCATAGACAACAAATTGGAAAGAAAAAAACTTCTAGGTGCACTCATTCTATTATCTTTATCTCTCATTTGATCAATCAATCTTGTTTGCAAAACACTTCAATTTGGGGCTTAAAAAGAACAACTTGTTTGATCACACATTTGGATTTGGGCATAAAATCAATCTTGTTTGATCACATCATTGAAATTGGTTTAAAACGAACAACTGTCTTCCTACACATTTTCTTTGGGATCTAAAAAGAACAAGTGCTTGAACTGTTTTACACACATTTCACTTTTCTAAAGGGAAATTAACAACTACGAGTGTGAATCAATTGTGTGTGTGATAAAAAACACCTCACTTTTAGTTCACTTTTGGCATACCATTTTTAGGAGGCTTGCTTGGAGCACACACCACTCCAAGGGAAAACCTTAATCAAGGTGTGAATCAAAAGACACGCTTCTTTGGGAGTTAAAATCTTGTCACTCTTGGCTAAGCCCCAAAGAACTTTATACCTTTTGGAAGTGAAGGTGAAGGGTAGGTTACCCCTTTCTCCTAGATGTGTGGCAATATTTTTCTTTCAAATCATCCCTAATCAACCTCATGCATCCTAGCTTAAGACCTAATTGGCCATACCCATTTGACTAACATTAGGCTTGTTGTTGTGTATTCAAGTGTTTGCTTAATCATAACATTTAGTCTTGAAAGACAAATTTATCATTATGTTTGGTGTGTGTGTTCATGCATTTGCATGTGATATCTTTTGTTTGATATTTCCCAAGTAAAAAATTCCAATAAACACTTTCCACATCATCCAAATCATTCAATCTTGTCATTCCACATCATATCCTAACCATCATCTTCTATTTAATCCAATCAACATCATTTTACACCATGCCAACATTAGAAGACCTAGTACCCCAATTCCAAGACCTCCTCCAATCACTTTATCAAGCACCACAACTCCTAGACCAACAAATTATACATGGACTCCAAGGCCCCATCCAACAATTTCAACTTCAAACAAACCAATCACCTAAAATGCAAAAAATCATAGCACAGGCCCAATATCTCATAGCCACTTGTCAAACCCAACAAGCACATCATCCTCTATTCATTCAACACCAATCAATTACACCTCATTCCTATGTGGCCTCTCCCTCCATTCCATATCAATCTAATCCATCCACCTATCAAAATAATTCCATATCACCTTATCCTACATCCTTCCATAACAATTCCACATCACCTTATCCCCTCCTCTTCCAATATCAACCCTTATCCATATCAATCCACCTCTCAACAACCATTATCCTATGAAACTCCTCCATCATTATCACAACAAATCATACCACAACAAGTCCAAACACCATTCAAACTACAACACATTCAACCACAATCCTATGTGTCACCTTCACCATCATGCCAACCTAACCCATCTACCTATCGTGTCAATGCCACATCAACATATCCACCCATATCACAACAAGAACATAGGAGTCCAAGTCCACCTTGGCAACAAACTAAAGAGCCTTTCCATTCTCATGCTCCATTTGACAAGGGGAACACCAATCTATTTCATGCACCCTATAACTTTATCATACCACCATCCAATCAAATACCTATCCCTAAGCCACCATGTCCTAGTCCTAATCCATTGGTCTCTCCACCATCTAACCCATCAAACTCTTCATTACCCCCACCATCATCTAATCCTCCATCAAATCTATGCCCTAAATTCAAAAATTTCAAAATTAAACCTATGGCATTACCCAAATCCACCCATCCACCTACAAAGGATGTGACCCAAGGGCTACTAGTAAGGAATCAGACATCACCATGTCATCCAAATCATATGTTTGAACCTACCAAAGAGTCTTCAAACATCATGCCCATTCTTATAGCCCCATCATGTAGTCTCTCCCTTGAGCCTATTCAAGAGTCTCCCCCATTGAGCCCAAGTCAACCTTCATCATGTCTCCATGTTGTTGAACATCTAGAACATGTTGAGCCTATTCAAGAAGCATCCCCTTCCACTTCCATTCAAGCAACCCAAGAGTTATATCAAGAGTCTACTCCCAATCATGTGGAGACATCAATCCCTTGTACTAATCAAGATCAAATCACTTTCATCCAACCTATCCATAACCTATATATTTTCTATGATCAAGATATTACCTATGAAGAAGCTATCTATGAGCAACTTGATCCTATACCTATTTATGAGTAGGATATCCCAAATGCACCTTCACCTAGTCCTATCCATGATCCATCAACATCCACTTCCCTTGATGAGACATATTCCTTTGAAGCACACATAGAAGATCAAATAAATACCTTGGATCTAAGTGAACACAATGCTAATCAAGATCCTAATGATCCTCCATCACCCAGTATCAGTCCCACCTCAAGTTTGGATCCATCATGTCTTATTGGTATTACCACCTTCATCCATGAATGTTCCTCAGGATAGCAACAACATTTTCCTCCACTTCACCTAATAATGAACTCAAGTCTAGTTTCTAAAACACACCTAGTCCCATTGTCCATCACATACTCCAAAAAATGAACTACCAAGGTAAAGGTTTAGGCCTTTATGAACAAGGTATTTTAGAGCCAATCCATGTGAAGTCCCTCTATACTCATTTGGCCTTGGATACCCACTCCAAGGAAAACAAGGTAAGATGTGTATAAGAGTGAATTTGCACCCCATGTGCAATTCCCCTTTTTACCTTTACCCACCTTAGAAAACCAAGTTCTGAGGCTTATTCCACCTAAGCCCACTACTTGCATCACACTTGGTGCCTGTTTTGAGTGTTAGTGGAGGTGTTTCTATTAGGGATGCTCGCGCGGTGTGCAGACATCTGCACGACGCGCTTACATCCTTGATAGATTACCACGTCAATGTTACACTTCCCATTAGGGATTGATTTGTAATGCTCTTCGATCGATTGACTCGAATATGGTCATTTTCTTCATCTCCCCATAAAATTCACTCCTTCCATATGCATTTCAACTTCTACACATCCTTGGACATCTTCTAAGAGCTTCTTCACTATCTCTTCAATCTCAAAAAACACTTTACACTTCACAATAGCAACATCAACACTCCACCACTTCAGTAGAGCAAGTGTGGAAAAAAACACCATTGCAACAAAGGCTTGAGTTCCTCTCATTTTCTCCCCCATTAGGCTTGAGCACTTTTGGTGGAGGTGGTAAGCTTTCACTCCTCTCCTCTATTACTTGGTTGAGTAGCATAACACTATTTTGTAGTGCTTTAAGTGCTCTTTATTTCATTTCTACTTCTCTCTATCTATCTGGTTGTCTGTGGAGGTGGGAACACCAAAATAGGGTTTGACTGAGGTAGGCCCCTATACAACCACCCAAAAATTTCTCTCTCCCTCTTGTGTGGAGGTATTGAAGATACTCAGAGCTGGAAACTTCATCATTCGTACGATTGTAAGTATTTCTTTCCTTTCTCCTTCTTATCTTTATTAGTTTTACTTCACTCTATTTCAATACTGTCACTTTCCTGCATTTTAAGATTTCTTAGCAATTCAAGTAGAAGTAGTCACTTTAGCCATTTTTTGAGATAAACTTTCTTTTTGGTCCCTACAAGACACTAGTGCACTGCACTGTCGTCCTTTGGCCGAGAGCTTGATAGTATGTCCAAAAAATCTCTATGACTTGCTCTTTTAGATTCTAAAACTTTCCTTGCTATTCCATTGAGGTAATATAGGGCAGTTCGCCCCATGAGGCTATTTGAGTGAAGAGAACTTGTGAGTAGCGAATCCCTCTATTTAACATTTTGGTGAACCTGAGATGAAGAACATTGTTCTTTGAAAAACTAGGAATTTATTTACCCCTACTTGTTGGGGTCGTAACTTTTTACTCAGTGCTCAAAATTCAGAATTTTTTACGCTGTCAAAAAGGTCTCCTAGAGAACTAGTTCAATCCCTAAAATTCTAGTGCCTTTGACAGCTTGAATTTTAAGGACCAAATCTAAGTTTCAACCTTTAAATTCCTGAGACCTCCTAAAATGTGGAATTACTAGAACATAGAAAACACTCAAAACAAATCGCGGATGGATTTTAATATCTTCTTTTATTTGTTCAATGTCTAGTTTTGTTCAAAAATATTAATGATATTCCATTTCATGCATGTGATAGTGACTTGTATTTACCATGTCACTCGGTGTCTTTGATCCTTCTCACGGAATTCCTCTTACCTCAGAGGATATTTTGTTGCATGAAGATGAAATCATCGATACCTTTCTTAAAGTTACTCTACCTTCTATTCATTCCAATGTGCTCTCTTCTAGAGACATTGCATTTGTGAATGATGAGTCCTATCTTTGTTCCAATGCACTCTTCTAGAGATGATGCATTCATGAATGAGGAAACTACCCCGATTCCAATACACTTCCTCTTATAGGGACATTGAATGTGTGAATGATGAATCTCTCTTCCACCTCAAATGTATTTTCTAGAGATGTTGCATTAGCAAATGATGAACCTCCTTCCACATCTAATTCTCCCTAGATCGATGTCGAGAATGTTCCTTCAAATAACTATTCCACATTTGATCCTGTTTGGATTGATGTTGAGAATATGTATTCAAGTAATTGTTCTACTAGTTGTGACAATTTTGTAAATGTATTATGTGTCTCTATTGCCTCTCAAAGGCCGAAGAGACTGATTATTTACGTGACTCCAACTAGTCCTCCTTCTAAGAGGTCGGTTCTATTAATGGTGCTCCATCCGATAGTGACTCTCTCTTGATCTCTCTATGACTCTTATAGACCAGTACCCCATACTTATATGAGAATGGAATGAATAAAACAACTAAGTCTTCCTTTTTAGCCTTAAAATCATGACTAAAAGCACCTAGTGATTACGATCTTGTTGACCAACCTCAAAGTTCTCCCGACAAGATCTCACTATGGGACTTTCTTCAGTCTACTATGATTTATCAAGGTATGCTTCAAGGATCCTTGCAAAAGATCCTTTGTCCTTCTTGTGCTAGGCCAACAGATGCTAATGCGTTGATGGCATATATTCATGCAGATTTTCTGAATATTATGTTCTATTTGCAAGAGATCCCGCCTCCAAAAGTACAGAAGCAAGTAGATCCCTTAATGATTATATTCAACATTAATAAAATTGGCATCAAACATACTCTCATTGACGTTGGTTCGATGCTCAATGTGTGTAGTATTGATCTATTACCTAAGATTAATATTGATCCATCTTCTCTTAATGTTTCTTTTGTTGTCCTTGGGTTCAATAATGTCGGGTCAAAAATCCCTAGGCATGATAGTCTTTCCTTTGAGATTGGGACTAGTTATTGTACCTACCCTTGTATATGTTATGGTAAAAAATTTACCGTATAACCTTCTTCTTGGTAGATCATGGATTCATGCTATGGGTGCAATCCCATCTACCTTGCATAAATCTATTAAGTTCATTGCTAACAATAAAGTAGTCATAGTCAAGGTTGGCCCTGATGCTATGCACTTATGTGAGATGATAGCTGTTGGTCGAGCTTCGATTGTGCCTACTCTTATTCCTTCAGTGTCTTCCAGTGTGTCGATGTTTACTCTAGAAATACCTACTACAAGGGATGCTCTCATGATAAATGTCCCTAAGGAAGATCCTTCTAAAGCAAGGAATCTTAAGTATGCTCCTACCTCTTCTAAAAAGAATGCATTTCTTGGTGATGATTTGGGTTCTTTAGATTTTATTGAATCCTTCACTAGAGAATATAAAGTCAATCTGATCCACTTAGACCTTTTGATAACATCATCCATACTCGCTATTAGAGATGATTGTTCTTTTGTATCGCGAGATGGTGTGAGCATGCATTGCAATATTCTTAGTGTTGATCCTCCTTCTGAGGAAGAGGATTACACTTCTACTAAAGAGGATAGTGTTGGCAATCCTATTGAAAAGGATGATGACAATCCCACAGAGAAGTGTGATCCCTGTTGTTGGGAAAATTCTCTTTATGAGGATACTCCTCCTTCCCAAGACTTGCAAACACGTTGTGGCCTTGAATTTAAGCTTATCTCTAAATATGGCTATGAGCGTAAAGGTTGTGGGCATAATGAATAAGACATTCAAGTCCCTATAGAATTTAAACCCTGTAAGCATAATTTGGGACTTGGTTGCTCAAAAGAACAATCTAAATGGAAACCATGTGTGAGTGATAAGAATTCTTCTCAACCTCATTTTTTTGAAAAGATTCTTCCTCCTTTGTCTTCTATCTTCGTGCCTTCTTCTTCTTGTGAGAAGTCAAACCTTTCTCCACAAGAGAAAGGGTTGCTTCCTGCTCCTCATCCTTTATCTGAGCAAGAGTGTATTTTGTTGTGGCTTCTAAAAGCCTGCTTAATCACTCCTCCTTCTCCTACATGTAATAAAATCCATAAGCATGATGAAGGAGAACATCCTTTCTATGCATACCATCGAGTGCTTGGTCATTCCATTAGCGAATGTAAGGCCTTAAAGGAAAAAATACAACTTTGTGATTCAGGTGCCATGAAACTCTGTTTGATTGATGCACCTACCTTTACTTCG
>VDFB02179010.1:0-12173 GCA_007258455.2 Sequoia sempervirens
AAAAGTCCTCTACAGATGATTAAATTTAATTATATTGTTCATTCACTTTATTCTTCCACCATAATTAAATAAATCAACTTTATTTAATTATTTCACATTCATATCTCTACTTGATCAATTAAATAAATACCCTTTATTTATTTTAGTTAATTATCACCTTTTGAATTTAATTAAGTCTTTTGATTTAATTAAATTTAAATATTCCCTTTCTCCTGTTCAAATTTTTCTTCTAATTAATTAAATATTTTATTTAATTAATTTCATTTACATGTCATTTCCTAAAAAAATTAATTAAATATCTTTATTTAATTAATATCCTTCATATCTTTTCAAATCATTTTATTTAATTATGAAATCTTTTATTTAATTAAGAAAAATCTTCCATGTCACCAATAAATGAATAATTAAATTTATAATCCATTATTTATCTTCAAAATATTTTCTCAATCTCACAAAAAGATGATTTTTACAATTCATCTTTATCATCTCATCTTATCTCTTCTACGAAAAAGGAAACAAATCTTGCTTTCTAGTTTTCTTTTATTTTTCTCTCTAGTTTTATCCATCTTCAACCGTTCAATCTGCCAGGAATTTTCATAGCCATTGATCACATTAGCCAATCAGAATCTTTCAAAAACCCTATAAATACCCTTGCAAATCCAAGCATTGGTTACACACAGACACCGACACACACACACACATTGGTGATTAGTTGCATTCTAGCATTCTAGCATCTTAGCATTGTCATTATCATCTTTAGCTTTCATAATTTCGTAATCTTTCATTCTAGCAATCATGTCTAGTTTAAGCATGCATTCATCTTCAAATCTCATTCTCTGGAGGCGTTTGATTGGGCCCCTTTTACAAATGCGAAACAAGCTAGAATCGACAAAATACTTTGGAGATAGAGACTGATAGGATGACATCAAAAGAAAAACTGAGTTTGCATTCCTTGCAGTTGTTTTTGATAAAATGTCTTATTGGTGTGTTTGATTTATTGTTTCTTTATATTGATACACTTAAAAATAAGGTCACCACAGAATTCATTTCAGACTATGTTTTTGTCCTTCATTCCTTATTATAAACTTCCTAAAAAGTATAATTTTAAAATATTTGACTGTTGTTATATTTATTTTTTGATATATATATATACTTGTGAATGAGGTTTTTCACCAAAAATAAAGCTCTTTGTTCTACATGTGAAAAAATAGTAGTGCAAAAAAATCTAAAATATCTATGCTCTTGGTATTGATGTCCTTGATCCAACAAAAAAATAATTTTTGATACATCTGAAAAAAGTTATATGTCATACAATAAACATATACAAATTGTAATTGGTTTTGACTAGAAATTTAATTAAGAAAAAAATATTCAATAAAAAAACTATGAGAGCAACGAAAGGACTAGATATAAAGTAGTTACAAATCTAAGTCGAAAAAATTTAGAACTTTTATCCTTCATAGAAAAAAAGTTGTGTTATATGATAAACATCACTCTTTAAAAATGTTGTTTCTTTGATTAAAATGGAGATGGAAAAATAAATGCAATTTGATTCCAATTTTTTTCAAAAAAAAAAAAATTTAGAATCTATAGAAAAAATTTCACAAATCACTAGTTTGCATCATCTTCAAATTCCTCATGTTTTAGCAACTATAGGTGTCCAAAAGTGGATATTTAGTCAAAAAAGTTTAGTTCAATGTCACATTTGGCCAAAAAGTGTAACCCACTATTGTGGGATCACCTTGGTATGAGGATTCTATGGACCTTTCCCTTCCTAGAGGCATTTTTATTAATTTCTCTATTTTACTCTTGCAATGTAAGTATCAAGTGAGGGAATGTTACTACTAGGTGTCCTATTTACATTGCAAGTCTTAGTTATCACTATTGTAACTTAATTGTTCATAGATTTTTTTATATATGTATCTATAAAGTTCATGGAATGAGAAAAATGGTATGATGATGTGAGGGTAGGAGAGATGTAATTATTTATTATTTATCTAGACATTTGGAAATATTGTTTAGTAAGGGACACTCAATAGGGAGTTGCATTAAAAGTTTCAAGCTTGGGAATTATTTCAAGAATCTTTTATTATTAATAATGTAAGAGGTAGTTAGTGCTCTATGGGGTTATTGAGAGTTATTTATGCAAACTTGGGTCATGATGGTAAAAAATACTTGTGTATGAGTTTCATACTATTTTAGAAAGGCTCCACATCTATGAGGGGGCATTGGAATTTGGTTGTGGAGACATAAGTGCCCAGATTGGGCCCATAGTTTTCACTAATGGTTTTGGAAATTATTTATTGCTTTCATTTGGCTAGATATATTGAAAGCTTGGGATAGTAACTTCTATGTTGCTTGTTTGAAGAAGACTACCCTATCAAAATACTATTGAATTAAATGGAGGAGATAGATGTATTGATGCACTTTGTATTTGTTTGATATTAATACAAGCTTATGCTTTCTTAAGTGATGGATTTTTTTATCTAAAAGTAATTTTCTCATTATATCAATGTTCTCATGATTTTTGGATAATATTTTTGTTTTCATAACATTATATTGTTTCTCTTATTATTGGCGACTTAGGATATATTACAATTATTTAATTAGATTTTACTACTAAGTTGATTTTTTTGGTAAACATTAAACCCAATTTTCTCAACACAAAAATTTTCAATTATCTTGCCTCACATATTTTGACATATTCTTATGACATATCTATATCATGTTCTACAACATATGCTTTGAACATTCTCTGCCTTAGAAATTTTGCATTGGACCATTTGCATGTTACACATGGAACATCTACATCCACATGTTATTCTTTCATACATGTGTGACATCTGTATGCCCCATACCACAAGAAATGTTTCTATACAAGTTTGACATTTGACACCATATGCATCTAGTACATGATAGTGCCTTGTACCGCATCTAACTCGGTAGTTCCACATGCTAGCCTAACAAGTCTAGTACTCTAGCTTTCCTTTTTCACATCGACATGCTCCATACATGTCAAGATTTTCTCCATGTAGTCTAGGGAAATTAAAAGAGATACCTCACCCCTTTTCTCGTCATAAAATTCTTACGCTTTATATTCTCTATATGAATACACTGATTTATTTATTGTATTATTATTCATATATGAATAGTAGTATTTTTAAGTTAATCTCTCTTAACATGAATATGTTATTTTTTTTCTACATTTCAATTTCTAAGTTCTATATGTATTTTATAATTCATAGATTTATTTAAATGTCCCACTTCATTTAGGTAAGTTGCGGATGTCCTATTTTCTTCTTAGGCCTAAATCGAATCAAATGAGCATAAGCAATAAAAGTGCAATGGATGAAAATTGTAGTAGAGGATGGTTTGTGAGGATTTGGTTGGAAGCTTACATGTAAATAATGGGAAGGAAAATTATGGATAAAATGTAAAGTTTTGGAGAGAGATGGAGAGCTCATAAGTAAATTATGGGAAGGATGGATAAAATATAAGGATTGGAAGAAAGGTAGGAAGATCATAAATAAGCTATGGTTAGGATGGATAGAACCTAAGGTTGAAATATATGATCCAACATATGAGCAAATTTTATCTTCAATTATTTTCCCTATGGCCTTAATTTTATCCATGTCTTGTTTAGTGACAAGAATTTCACTAGGAGCATCAACAACACATAAAGTGGACATATTATCACATGTGGTAGCTAGTTGATTGCACAAAGATTTCAATTTATCCTCCAACTCATGTTTCTTTTGATTTACAAATTTTTTAATGAAGGTTTCACGATCGTAATATCATTCTTTCTTGTTAGAATGCAACATGATATCCCCATAAGAGGTGGAAGAAAGAGATATAGTCATAGTGGCAAGGTGATGGCTTAACCTAGAGCTTGATCAAAAACCAACAAATGCATGCTATGACCAATTGAAAACAAAATTTCAAAATAAAATCAACACTGAATGGATAGACGTGGAAGATAGTGCTAATGAAATTAAAACTAGAAAAATAAGAAGGTAAAATTGAAATAAAATACTAAGACACTAAGAAATTAAAATAAATCTAATGCACCCTAACGTTGACTTTGCACTTGATTTGGATCTTAGATTTTAGACTTATATCACAGTGCATTAGTCAGTTAATAAGAAGGTAAAAATAAAATAAAAACTTAAAATAAATCAACCCTAAAAGGATAGGCATGGAAGTTAATGCTAATCAAATTAAAACTAAAAAAATAAGAAGTTGAAAATGAAATAAAAGACTAAGAACTGAGACATGAAATTGAGAAGGAATGAGGGGCTTACCTAAATTTTCGTGTGGTACATTGATTTTGAAATTTTAACCGACTAATACACCTTGACATGAGACTAAAGTCTAAGATCTAGTCAAAGAATAAAGATCAAGAAGCTAGGGAAAATATATTAATATTTTTTGGATGTCGAGGACAAAACTGTTTCAAGAAATCTAGTCTTAGATTAGGTTGCATCACACAACCTACTATGAATGGTGTAGCCTTGTATGAAATTGATGCAACTTATTTTTAGCCCACTCGCCTCCTATATACTTGCTTGATGAGCAAGGGGTTATGTTGACAACCATTGTGGGGTGTAATATGGGATAGAGGTAAAACCATTGTCTCAATAGCAATGAGGCCTCTAGTCAATGTACAAAGATCAAAACATGTCAAATCAAATGCTAATGCAACTTTAATATAATTAAGGCCAAGAAAAAAATGAGCGCAAGTGCAATTAAGTGCTCTAAATGTGAATGTTTGATGCTAATCTTAAACGATTATAATGAAATAAGATATTTCCTTAAATACATGTTCTTAGACACACTACTTGTGACTCGTATAGTCAACACAAAATGATCATTTTCTTGAGAACAAGAAAAAAAAATCTCAAATAATTGAACTATGCCATGCAATTGAATCCAAGAACTAGGTCACACCATGTAACATAATCCAAAGTGAACTATGCCACATGCAATTGAATCCAGGAACTAGGTCACACCATGTAACATAATCCAAAGTGAACTAGGCCACATGGATGATATGCACTAATTACGAATAATAGTCATTTGACATGTAGTGATAAAATGTGGCATAGCTCACATGTAGAGATCAATAACGACGTGGCGAATATATATAAAGATAAATATCTTCTAATACACAATTTATTTAAAAAAACTAAGACTTTATTTACATTAAAGTTAAAATGAATTAAAAGGAGAAAGGTAAAGTATATTCTTTTTATCCTTACACTTTCTAAGTCGTATTGCTTGGTTTGTCATACGAGAGCAAAAATTAGAAGAAGAAAATGACTACTTCTACTTACTATTCATACGTCAATGTAAGATCAAATATCTTATTTCGAAGAAAAAAAGATAAGATTACTATTCATACGTCAATGCAAGATTTTTTTCTTTTGTTTCCTAGTCCTGGTCTACAGCAAAGTAGTTGTTGATATATTAAAGTTTCAAACACTTTTATTTGTCATTCTCATACTCGCACTAAGAACGTTGAATCTAAGAAACCCATTAATCAAATTATTCTCCAATATTGATAAAGTCATACAAGAGATGGAAGAGCAGGAAGTTAGGCAACGAAAAGTGCCAATTTTGGTTGCCATTTGTTATTTTAGCTGTCTACGTTTTTTATTCTTCTTCTTTTTGGTGGTTGTGGAATGTATTGACATTCTTCCTGGCCTCCACGATGTTACATGTTTTTTTTCACTTCTAAGAAAGAAAAAAGGGGATGATATTTCTCTTTCTCAGATCAGTTTAATTATCTTTTCTGGATTTTTTTTTTTTTTTTTGATTTGTATGTTTTTCTTTTGAGTGTTACATCATTTTCTTTTTTTCTTTTTCTTTTTTCTTTGTTGCTGGTTTGAACTGCATCCATTCATCACAATTGTATTATCATATTCATAGTTGTTGGGAGACACAGGGTACTGGTACGGGTACAGGGACGCCAATCAAATTAGGGTACATGAGTTAAATGAATAAGGAGACAGCTACTTTATATGTAAATGATTCATTGGAAATTTTGGATACGGGGACTGGTACGTTGTTCATGTTCCCAAAATGGAGTTCCTGACAACTATACATATTATAAAAGTTTTACTAGTTTTGATTCATCTATAAATTTTGTTTTGTTATTTCACATTCAAGTTGAATCAAGATAATTTGAAGATGTAGTGAAATAAGAAGTATGGATTAGTTGTGAATAAAAAAATAATTTCTATTGAAAAGAATGAAACATGAGAGCTCGTATATCAGATGTAGTAAAATAAGAAGTATGGATTAAAGTCGTGAATAAAGAAATTATTTTCATTGAAAAGAATGAAACATGAGAGCTGATATATCAGATGTAGTAAAACAAGAAGTATGGATTATAGTCGTGAATAAAGAAATTATTTCCATTGAAAAGAAGAAACATGAGAGCTAGTTGATATACCATCTAGTATATGTTATGGGAACAAAAAAAGATCTACAAAATCAAATATAAAGTTGATGGATCCATTAAAAGGGATAAAGCAAGATTAGTGGCAAATGGCTTCTCATAGTAATTAAGCATTGATTACACTGAAACATGTTCTCCTGTTTTTAGATTGGACACCAATAGAAAAAAATTGGCATTGACATCATAATTTGGGTGCAAAATTTATCGATTTGATGTTAAAACAATATTTTTGAATGGTTACTTGAATGAGAAAATGTTTGTAGAACAACCACCAAGATATGAGTTTGCAAGATCGAAACAAAAGGTCTATAAACCTTTAAAAAAGTATTTTACTAAAGCATGGTATAGTAGGATAGGAGTGAAAGTGAGCCCACACTATATGAAATTCGAAAGTACAAATGATTTACTCATAATTTGTTTGTGATTTACTCATTATTTGTTTGTATGTTGATGATTTGATTTACATAGGATATAATAACGACTTAATTGATGAGTTCAAAAATTTCATGAAGAATTAATTTGAAATTATGAATTTAGATTTGATTTATTATTTCTTTGGAAGAGAGGTAAGACATTTGAATGATGTCATTTTTACCTCATAAGGGAATATGCTAATGATTAACTTGACAAATTTAAAATAAAAAATTGTAAATGCATCAACACACCTTTGAACATGAGTGAGAAATTAGTTGAGATGATAGTATAGAAAAGGTAAATGAAACTTTGTAAAGAATTTTGGTTGGCAGTCTTATATATCTTACATTTTCTAGACAAAATATCATGTATGTTGTTAGTTTGATTTTGAGATTTATACAAAATCCAAGTAAAATTTATTCTAATGCAATAAAAAGTATATTGTTGTATGTTTGTGATATAGATTGGTTGAATCTATAGATAGTGATTGATTCACATATATTGATGATAGGAAAGATATTTATAGTTACGTGCTCAATTTGGGATCAAGTGTCATTTCTTCTTGTTCACAAAAATAATCTATTTCTTTTTCATCAAAGAAATGAAGTATATTGCTACAACTTCAATATTTTATTAAGCAATATGGCTGAAGAGGATTACCAAAAATTTAAGGCAAAAACAAAATAAGCCAATAGCTATATATTGTGATAACAACTTAGCAATTACTATCACAAAAATATTGCCTTCCACAATCAAATAAAACACATTTCAATATCTGGCACCATTTTATTAGAAATCTTGTTGCTAAGTGACAAGTTGAATTGAGGTTTTGCAAAACTAGTGATTATCTTGCTAATATTGTTACCAAGATAGTTTCAAAAGAACATTTTAAGAGATTAAGGAAAATGATGCATTTTTTCATGTTTAGCATTAAGGGGAAATTGAAGGAGTTAATTCTTAACAAAGTAGTAAAGACACATTGTACCCCTTTTTCTGTGTAGTATTTACTAACATTTCATCACCCCTTAATTTTGGTTGCCATTTGTTATTTTACTTGTCCCTTATAATTATATTTTTTTTATTAACTTTTTGTATAGTTATGGAATGTATTGGTCACACTTATTAATAAATATTATTTCTAGCCTCCATGATGCTACATGTTTCTCTTCACTTCCAAGAAGCAAAAAAGGGAAAAAATTTCTCTTTCTTTGGTTAGTTTTATCAATTATTATTCTTTGTATGTAATAGTATTCTCTGGAAGTTTTTTTTGTTATGTATGTTTGTCTTTGATCTTATTATGAACATTGCATCCTTTTTTTGTTCCTTGTTGGCTAGAACTGCATTCATTCCTCACAATAGTACTATCAAAAGTTCCTATTTTTTAGCTCTATAGATATGTATAAATCTAGGTGTATTTTTACTTGAAGGTTGAAGAATCATTTTTTTTGTTGTAGTAGCAACAACATTATTTGAAAGATATTTTGTTCTATTTTAAGTTTGGTTTAAATCCTTATTAGATTTGGGTATGTTTGATATGTAAATATATGATTGGTTGTTGTGTTGGTCTATGATTGCAAAACTATATTTTTAATGTTTTTGTCTTTCATATGATAAGAAAAGTTTATTTTCTATAACTAGTCTTCTCTTCCAAAACCAACATAATTTAATTAATTGAAACATGTGATCCT
The DNA here is from genome assembly GCA_007258455.2 of Sequoia sempervirens. NCBI lineage: Eukaryota > Viridiplantae > Streptophyta > Pinopsida > Cupressales > Cupressaceae > Sequoia > Sequoia sempervirens. The sequence continues at coordinate 8,566 of VDFB02179010.1, forward strand.
CAAAGTACACAATGATATGAACTACTCAAAGGAAGGGTTTTTAGGTGATTATGGTGTTCTTGCAAGCGAAGCTGTTGTAGGTCTACAACCCTTAGTGATCGCGGCTTGCATGTTCATTTTGGTTGGTGCACGCTAGAGTGGATTGGGCGATCAGGGTGTAGAGGGTGTTTGTAGAAAGGGGTTGTGTTTTTCTACGTGCAAGGGGGTTTTGTCGGGCGTTTTTATAATTTCTTTGTGGTTTTTTTTTAAACTTGGCTTCAAGGGGTGAGGGGATGGCTCTATTTGGAGGTCCTCGTATCTTGAAAACTAATGGTTATTTCTAGAGGAGCCAGGACAGGCCAGTCCTAGTGATTCAACCTGAATCAATTGTGGATGACATTGAGTATTTTTTTAAGCCTTCTTTATTATGAAAATTCATGGGGATGCATGTCTCTCTTCCATTTTTAGAGTCTTGGGTTAGATGTACTTGGAACCTCGAGGGAAAAATGGAGGTGATGCTAATGGCCAACAATTTTTTTGTGGCCATTTTTAATTGCATGGTTGATCGCAACAAATTTTTTGAGAGTGGAACTTATTTTCATAATCAGATTGGGTTGTTCATCAAGCCATGACATACTAGTTTTAACCCTTTGGAGGAGCTTCCAAATTGTGTCCCTATTTGGGTACACCTCCCTTGGTTCTCATTCAAATTTTAATGAAACAACAATTTGCATATGGTTTCTCTATTGTTGGGAAAGCCAGTGGGTCCCTTCTAGCAAACGTAGGACAAAAAGGTACTTACTTTTGCATGAATTTTAGTTGAAATAGATTTGAGTAACCCCCTTCCAAATTCTTTGTAAATTTGTGTGGGTTCTTCTTCATGGGTGCAATAGCTTGATTATGAGGCTCTCTCCTTTTGCTACTAGTTGTATCATGAGTATGGCCATCTGCAAAGCATATGTCCTTGGATATACTCTTTAGAGCCTCATCTTAACCAACTCCCTCATAATAATTCTAAGGAGGAGAAAGGTAAGGCTCCTATTCTAGGTAACGTGGCATACAAGGAATTTTTTATTCATGCCAAACCTCCTAAAAAGAATTGTGGTTAGAAAAGAAATTTCAAGGAGAGATAGGAGGAGGAAATTTTCAATTGCTTTGATGTTTTGGATGATCTTAGCCAATAGGAAGTGAATCCTAGTATGATAGCTCTAGATCAGGGTGTTTTGGAGGTGGTTCAAGAGGGCACTAATTTTGATGTTTTTTAGAACATTCAAGAGAGCAGTATGACATTGGCTCAAATGGATAAGGATTTGAACCTTGTGGTTTCAGTTGATTCTATGGACCCGGTTACTGGGGAAAGGCTTGAGGTTGTGAAAACTTTCCCTCTGGATAAGATGGTGTCTGATTCAGAGAAAGGAAATAAGTTTTATCTTCTCTTAGGGATTCTTTAGAAAAATCCAAAGAAAGGGGTTACTAAGAATCCCTCCAAGGCTGGGCATACGAAAGATTTGGATAAAATTAAGATGATGGACGAGATGCTAGTGGAGTTAGGATCTATCAAAACTCTTGATTCCCACTTCTCCAAATCTTAGAGATTATTATCCTCTCATGGAATGTGAGGGGCTTGAATAGTGACCCTAGATAATTTAAGTTGTTCAATATTTGGTGTGAAGTCATTCACCAGATATGCTTTTTATTTAGAAAACTAAACATTTTGTGGAGAGTATCTATATTTTGGTGCCAAAATTTTTGTGGTGGGCAAATTTCAATTTATTGGTGCACAAGGTAATGTTGGGGGTGTAGCTTGCTTATGGGACCCATTGAAGGTCTTCCCTCTTTGGTGGATTTCTAGAAAGTTTTCTATCTCAATGACTGCTTCGAGTTTGGAGTCTAGGGAGACTATTCTTTTATCTAATATTTGTGCCCCAATTGACTTTCCTAGTAAGTAGTGTCTTTGGTATCATATTAGGCATATTCAAAGTACTCATCCTTTATATCCTTGAATTTTTGCTAGAGATTTTAATGCTATTATTGAGTTGGAGGAAAAGAGGGGAGGAATTTTGAGGTTGGAGTCATCTACTTTTCTTCTTAGAGATAATACTTCTTCCTTAAATTTGGTGGATATAAAACTTGGTAATGGTCATTTTACCTAGAATAAATGGAGATGTGGTAAGGATTGTATTGTTGAAAGGCTTGATAGGTTCTTGGTTTCTTGTTTATGGATTGGCGGATCTTGGACTACCACTTTGGAGATTTTAGATTGGAGGGGATCTGACCATTGGCCAATTAAGCTTTCAGCTTCTCTAGTTTGTGTTGCTTGTAATCCCTCTTTCAAGTTTCAACTCATGTGATTGTGGGATCCCTCTCTCTAGGATTATATTGTTGAGTGTTGACACCAAGGTAGACCTGCTTTTGGTATGGTGATGTATTCTTTTGTCAAGCAATTGTAGTTTGTGAAGTATCAACTCAAGAGGTGGAATTGGTAGTGTTTTGGTAATATCTTTATTGCTAAGGCTGTTGCTCAGGCTAGTTTGGATGCTATTACTATAGGGATTAGGGAGCATGACATTTCTAAGGAATATCTCAAGGAGTTGAGAGCTTTGAAAACTTTGGAGGAGTGTGAGTTGTGGGAGGATATTTATTGGAAACAAAAGGCGAGGGTTGAGCGGTTGTAGGAAGGAGATAGGAACACTACTTTTTTCTTCAAATTTATGAAGGCCAAGAGACATGGTCATTTGATTCCTTATCTAGTGAGCTCTAGGGGTGATCATCTGACCTCTCAAGGGGATATTTCTAGTGAGGCATTCTATTATTTTCCCACTTTGTTCAGGGAGGATTCCCTTGATGTGAGGGAGGAAGAAAATCACATAATTGCTTGTATTCCTTATTTGGTTTCTATGGAAATGAACACTAGTAGAATTTGGAAAATAAATGACTATGTTACTAAAAAATTTAGTCACATGACTAAAAAATTTAGTCACGTGACTAACACTAGTAGTATTTTGAAAATAAATGACTAATTTGGTCATTAGGTAAAATCACAACTAAATGACTAAATAAATGAATAATATCAGACAAATAAAAATGACTAAATAATTGAGTAAATATATGGCTAAATTAATGACTAAATAAATGACTATTACTCTATTCTTTTTTCTTTTGAATTTGATCATAATCCATAAAGCTTAAGCCCCCCTCATGGGACCCCTACCTAAGGGGGCCATTTGGCCGCCTAGGTTGCTTGGAGCACCAAAAATACCTATTGCGTGGAAGGCATTGCCTCTCAGTGTAGTCTTAAGGCCTTCACATATTTTATAAAAAAATTTAACATTTACATTCTTTAACTTTTATTACTCATTATGTTAATGAATCGTTAATGTTTTTAACTATGATTTGAAGCCAATTTAATTTTCCTCTTGTGTTAGCATGTCAAATGTATCAAAGAGCAATTGTGGTCAATTTCGCTAATAAAATATGATTTAGACAATCCAATTGCATAATTTTGAGGGCTATCTTTCAAACACTTTCATTTAAATAATACATATGTATTATTAATTATTTCAATCCATTTGAATGGATCATTTAAGGAATCAAGAATCAATAGTGCTATTCACATAGTCCAACACGAT
>VDFB02179011.1:0-22274 GCA_007258455.2 Sequoia sempervirens
AGAGATCCTTTTAAATAAAAAAATACTAAAATGAATCCCACACACAAAGGCAACTCTATATTAAAATTTAACTAATTTTATTTATGGAAGATTGCTTTCACACACAAAACATAGATCTCTTGCTTTAGGAAACTAGGTTAAATGATGTTAAGCTAAAAATTGGACACAAATAATTGTAGATATATTCATTACTAATTACTTACAACATCATTAACCTAATAACATGCATTATAATAGCTATTTTATGATTTAATCAATTAAAAGCTTGCAACGATTTTAGTCGAGTTTTACAATAATGGACTATTTACAATGACAAAACAATAAATTATAAATAATTAAATAATTTTTTAAATTTTTTTTGGTTTTAAATGAGTTGAACGACTAGCTTTCAACCATTAAACTAAGGCCTAATTTACTACAACATAGAGTCTATTCTAAATGAAACTTTAATGGTGTTGTAAACTCAACTTTCATATGAGTTTAAAATACTTGGCTCTTTCTTGTAGAGATCACACCCTCAAATGCTCTTTGACCTTAGAAATACAACTACTTAATAATCCATAAAATATCTTAGAGTTTCATATATCAACTTTGAAAGGTTTCACATGGCATAGAATTTGCATTAAATGATATGATTTTACTACACCCTTTAGATGAAAACTAATATAGTTCTAATATAAAAATTAGAAAATGTGCATTTAGGGTTTCCTTGAATCCCCTAAAACTCTAAAGATAAATATGGAGACAAAATGCAAACAAGGTAAAAGTGATGTTTTATATTGATATTCATGAAAAAATTGAATTGAAATTACAAATTATATATAAACTAAAAATATAATTTGTAGTCATACACATTAGTCAAAACACGAAATATAGATCAACATGGATGAGCTTACTAAAAAACGTGAACAAATACCAACCTGTTATAAGAGGAACACAAACCCATAAATAGATATGAAAATAGAGCACAGTATTGTGGGGAAAGAAGACATGGTCATTATACATCTGCATAGAACACTCACGTTCTTAATGTTATTAAATCTAGAACCTATGCACCAAAATTTTCCTCTCAAGACTAAAATATACTCATATAGGTGTGAAAATTTGACCCACTTATGATTTTTCTGTAGGTGTTGATAGTGAACTCCAAGGAGCTAATAGTAAGCTCTCAAACCTAGGATCACCTGTAAAACAAAAGAACAACCTTCCATAAAAGAGTTTTCCAAGAAAATGGCTTGCTTGATTATGAATGCAATACAATATGATACAAAAGGCCTTGCTAATATAGGAAAGGTGAGAGCTAGCATTAGACAAGATCATGACATGTGTTTGAATCCTATGACATGAGACAACTAAAGATAAAATTAGATTAGATCACATGACAACTAAGACTTCTACAAATATTCCTAGACTCATAAGTAAACTTAACATGTGAATAGGACTACTAGGTGAACTAGTTAGGTAAAACACCATATTCACACCAACGCCCCCCTTAAGTCTAACTTAGGGAGAAGTAGAAAAATGCAAATGATGCAAGAATGAAAGGATGGGTCCTAGATAAGAGGCCATGTTAGGTACCCATTTAAAAAAGATCACTCATAAACAAATGATAGAAGAAAACCCACATGAAAAAAAAAAACTCTTTAAAAGAGAGAATAAAAGAAATTAATCAAGTACAAATGTTGTAATAAGTGATGAACGGAGGACTCATCATGACCCCCCATGGACTACATGAATAAAAAATATATAATCAATAGCCCCCCATAAGAGGGTATGAGTGATATTGGAAATCCCCCAACAATGAAGAAGCTCCTATGTCGATGATGAATGTTTGAATACCAAAGAGTATCCAATGTATGAAAACAACACGCCTCTCCTTAGGAAGAAATGAGTGTAATGGTCGATGTAGAATCAAATTCAAATCCAATATGGGAGATGAAGGTAGAAACCAATTGTACCTAAGATTAAAATTTAGGTTTCATTAAGGCATTTTGATAAAAATGGTCAAAATCTCGTAAAATGGTCATCAAAAGCTAAAGAAGGTCAAAATTTCTAAAAATAGAAATTTTCTATTTTTAGAAATTTTTTAAAAATAAATGAACCATAGGGTTTTTCTGGATTTATTGTCAAAAGAATGCTCAGAAAATTTTGGAAAATTTTGAAATTATGATTTCAAGCCCTATTTTTAGGAAAAAATCTAAAAATAGAATCTTTACAGGAAAGGATCACATTTATTTTGATTGGTTGATTTTACGTCATGATCACATTGATCTAGCCAGAATGGTCAAAAAGTCAATTTTTCTATAGTGGGTCTATTTCACTTTTTGAGAAGAAAAGTTAGGACCTTTGTGGTCATCAATGGAGGATGGCCATATACTAGGTGTCAAAATCTAAGTGTTAAACACTGTACAAAATGATCTATTAAAAAATTTGTTCAAAAAATGGTGAATAGAGGAGGGGAATTCAAAAAGTTGAAAATTGCAAAAAATGACTATCTAGAGCACAAAAACACCTCTATTGGGCTAGGGCTTCCCAAGGTTCTAGGCAGTCAGAAGTGCTTTAAAGCTTTGCAGCTAAAAATAGTTTCTTTCTAGATTTGAACAGGCTTGCCAACGAATTCATTAGCTAGTCCAAAGGAATCATCAAATGCCGCAAAATGCAGATCGAGTGAAGACACACCATGGGAAACAAAAGGGTCACAAGGAAAAGTTGAGGGAAAGCACCCTTGCTATCCAAGGGCACCCAAGATTTCAAGTAGTGAAAATTGCTTTTAGGGTTGGAAACTACAAACGATTCCTATCTAGATTTGATCAGGCTTTCCAATGAGTACAACATCTAGGTCACATGAGTTGTAAAATGCCTGGAAATGAAGATCCAATGGAAAATGGAGAAATTCAATTTAAAAACTAACTCTAGTGGATAAAATTTCCCCTAAAAGCCAAGGGTGCCCAGGATGAGAGCCATCAAAATTTATTGTTAAGGTTTGCAAAACTGGTTATTCTTCTCATAATTCTTTAGGCTTTCCAATGAATCTATCAACCAACTCAACAAATTCATCAAACACTTAGAATTGTAGATCAAGTAGCAATGTGTCATAAAAGGGGAAAATTGCAAATCATGAGAATGATAAAAAAAAATGGCTAACTCTGGCAAAGAAAACTGCCCTTGTAAGCCAGGGGTTCGTAGAAATTAAGGCATTCAAAACCAATTTTTAGGGTTAGTCACTTCTAAGAGATTCATCCCATATTTAGTCTAGCTCTACATCAAATCCATCTGCTAGCTCAAAGGACCTATCAAATGTTGGCAATCAAAGATCGAACAGACATAAAAAATGGTGGAGTCAAGAGTAGAAAAGTGTCTCTACAGGCCAAGGGCACCTAGGATTTCAGGCAACCCAATGCAGTTTTTGGGGTTTGTAACCTCTAAGAAGTTCATCTCAGATTTCTTCAGGCTTTCCAATGAATCCAGCTTCTTCTAGTTCACTAGATCTCCTGAATAGCTAAAAATATAGATCAAGTAGAAAATTCATCCAAACATCAGAAAACATTGAAAATTGAAAAACATCAATAATGGCTTCAACTCTGGTGAAGAAAAGAGCCCCTGCAAGCTAGGGGCACCCATGCTTTCAAGGGGGTAAATGTGATTTTTATGGTTTACAACCTCTAGGAGATCCTTCTTAGTTTTGATCATGCTCTCCAATTAATCTGTCAGCCAATTCACAAGATCTGTAAAATGTCCATAATCAAAGATCAAGTGAAGGTGTTTCATCAAGGAAAAGTTGAAAATCATGAAAAATGTTTTAACAGTGCAAAGTTGGACACCTTATCTCAAGGAGGCATCCAAGTCAACTTGAGTTAGATTTTTTTTGAAAAATGTCGTCATGCTTTAACCACCATTTTTTTGAGGGATTCTTCAAGTTCAAAGATATTTTCACATGATGACTTCTAAATTTATGGCTTTTGTGAGTTAACTGCTTCTTTCACCTCCAAACTTTACTTTAGAAGCTTATTTGGGCATCTGTTCTTCATTATTTTATAAGTTAGCTTCAACGAACAAACACAAAATTTTATTCTCAATAGCATTTGAAGGATCAAAATAAGGGTGTTTTCAAAGCTCTTCATAGATTCGAGTTCAAGTTGCATAGAAGAACACTTTTCCATAATCCCTTTTTCTAGGGCATCACTTTTTAGAAAAAAAGATCATAGTTTTCAACTTCCATTGATTTAGGTCTATTTCTTTTTCATTCTTCTCCAAGATTAGAAAAAAATTTGTTACCTTCTTCAACTTCGACTTTTCTAGGGTTTCTTGCATTTTCAAGAAAAAATATTTTTTTTTCATAAATCTAACAACCTGGGTTTATTTAGCACAAAATTAGCCACAAAACCCAAACCTCATATTTCTCAATGCTATTAGATTTCAACAATCCATATCATCAATGCTATAGATTTTTGGATTAGATTCCATTTCATTTTTTTCAAAAAACTCCATCTTTTTCAGGAAGAACTTAGTTTTTTGAAAAACTGATGATCTGGGTCTCTTCAGCACACAAGCACCTACAAAACCCATATCTCCAATTTTTCTCAAAAAAAATTGCTTTGCAACTTCTATTTTTAAGGGGTTCTCGCATGTTGGTGAAAAAATTAATTTTTCAAAAAATGGACGATCTAGGTCTATTCAGAACAACATTCTCTACAAAACCCATATCTTAGAATTTTCTCCAAAAATCTACCCTTTTTCTAAAGAAGATTCAAAATATTTGCCTCTATTACATCTACTGCTTCTACTTTTCAAAAAAACTCTATCTTTTTCAGGAACAACTTAGTTTTTCAAAAATTGGACGATCTTGGTCTCTTTAGCACACGAGCACCTACAAAACCCCTATCTATGATTTTTCTCAAAAAAATTGCTTTGCAACTTCAATTTTTGAGAGGGTTCTCACATGTTGGTGAAAACATTAGTTTTTTGAAAAATGGACGATCTACATCTAATCAAAATGACACTCTCTACAAAACCCATATCTCATATTTTTATCAAAAAATATTCCCTATTCCCGAAGAAGATTCAAGAAATTTTCCGCTATTACCTCTACTGCTTATATTTAAAAAAAAAAACTCTATCTTTTTAAGGAACAACTTAGTTTTTCAAAAAATGAATGATTTGGGTCTCTTCAACACATGAGCCCTTACAAAAAACATATCTTTGATTTTTCTATAAAAAATTTGCTTCACAGCTTCTATTTTTGAGGGGTTCTCGCATGTTGGTGAAAAAATCAATTTTTCAAAAACTGAATGATCTGGGTGTATTCAAAATGACATTTTCTACAAAACCCATATCTCATATTTTTCTCCAAAAATCTACCCTTTCTCTGAAGAAGATTCAAAAAAATTTCCTTTGTTACCTCCACTACTTCTACTCTTCAAAAAACTCTATTTTTTTTTGGGAACAACTTAGTTTTTCAAAAAATAGATGATCTGGGTTTCATCAGCACACGAGCACCTACAAAACCCATATCTCTAATTTTTCCCAAAAAAATCTATTTCACAACTTCTATTTTTGAGGGGTTCTTGCATGTTGGTGGAAAAATCAGTTTTTGAAAATAGACAATCAAGGTCAATTCAAAATGACTTTCTCTACAAAAGTCATCTCAGATTTTTCTCCAAAATATTTGTCATTTTTTTTTTAAGATTCAAAGAAATTTCCTCTACCTCCTCTACTTCTACTTTTCAAAAAACTCTTATCTTTTTTTAGGAACAACTTAGTTTTTCAAACAACATACAATCTAGGTCACTTCAGCACATGAGCACCTACAAAACCCATATCTTAGATTTTTCCCAAAAAAGTTTGCTTCATAGCTTCTATTTTTGAGGGGTTCTCACATGTTGGTGAAAAAATCAGTTTTACAAAAAAGAGGACGATCTGGGTCTATTCAAAAAAACATTTTCTACAAAATTCATATCTCAGATTTTTATCCAAAAATGTGCCCTTGTTCTAAAGAAGATTCAAACAAATTGAGTCTTCTACCTATACTGCTTCTACTTTTTAAAAAACTATTTCTAAGGAACAACTTAGTTTTTCGAAAAATGAACGATCTGGTTTTGTTTAGCACACGAGCACCTACAAAACCCATATCTAATTTTTCCTAAACAAAATTCTCCACAACTTCTATTTTTTAGGGGTTCTCACATGTTGGTGAAAAATCGAGTTTTTTGAAAAATGGACGATCTAGGTCTATTCAAAATGACATTCTCTACAAAACACATATCTCATATTTTTCCCTAAAAATCTACCCTTTTTCCAAAACAAGATTCACAATATTTTCCTTTGTTACCTCTACTAGTTCTATTATACAAACAACTCATCTTTTTTTAGGAACAACTTATTTTTTCAAAAAATGGGCGATCTGGGTCACTTGAACATATGAGTACCTACAAACCCCATATCTCCATTTTTTCTCAAAAAAATTTGTTTCAGAGCTTCTATTTTTTAAGGGTTCTTGCATTTTGGTGAAAAAATCAATTTTTCTAAAGAAACGTGATTTGGGCCTATTCAAAACGACATTCTCTACAAAACTATTACCTCAATTTTTTCTCCAAAAAGCTACCCTTTTCTGAAGAAGATTCAAAATTTTTGCCTCTGCTACCTCTACTACTATGTTTCAAAAAACTCTATTTTTTCAAGAACAACTAAGTTTTTTTATTTAAAAAATGGATGATTTGCGTCTCATCAACACATGAGCACCTACAAAACCCATATCTCTGATTTTTCTTGAAAAAATTTGCTTCACAACTTCTATTTTGAGGGGTTTTCACATGTTGGTGAAAAAATCAGTTTTTCGAAAAACAGATGATCTAGGTCTCTTCAGCACACGAGTACCTACAAAACCCATATCTCTGATTTTTCCTAAAAAAATTGCTCTACAACTATTTTTTAGGGGTTCTCACACATCGGTGAAAAAATTAGTTTTTCAAAAAATGGACGATTTGGGTCTATTCAGAATGGCATTCTCTACAAAACCCATATCTAAGATTTTTCTCCCAAAATCTGCCCTTTTTTTGAAGATTCAAAGAATTTGCATCTGTTACCTCTACTACTTCTACTTTTCAAAAGGCTCTATCTTTTTTAGGAACAACTTAGTTTTTCAAAAAATAGACAATCTAGGTCTCTTCAACATACAAGCACCTACAAAAACCATACCTCCAATTTTTACCAATTTTTTTTTCTTCGTAGCTTCTATTTTCTAGGGGTTCTCGCATGCTGTGTAAAAGATTAGTTTTTCGAAAAACAGACAATCTATGTCTCTTAAGCACACGAGCACCTACAAAACCCATCTCTCAGATTTTTCCCGAATAAATTTGCTTCACAACTTCCATTTTTGAGGGGTTCTCGCATGTTGGTCAAAAAATTTGTGTCTACTACCTCTACTACTACTTTTCAAAAAACTCTATCTTTTTTAGGAACAACTTATTTTTTTGAAAAATAGAGGATCTAGGTCTCTTCAGCACACGAGCACCTAAAAACACACATATCTTCGATTTTTCCATAAAAAAAATTCTTCATAGCTTCTATTTTTGAGAGGTTCTCACATGCTGGTGAAAAAATTAGTTTTTTGAAAAACAAATGATCTAGGTCAATGCAGAACGACATTCTTACAAAACCCATATCTCAGATTTTTCTCCAAAAATCTACCCTTTTTCTGAAAAAGATTCAAAAAATTTACCTCTACTACTTCTACTTCTACTCTTCAAAAAACTCTATCTTTTTCAAGAAAAACTTAGTTTTTCAAACTATAGATGATCTGGGTCTTTTTAGCACATGAGCATGTACAAAACCCATATCTCTGATTTTTCCCAAAAAAAAATTCTTCGTAGCTTCTATTTTTGAGGGGTTCTCACTTGTTGGTGAAAAAATCAGTTTTGGAGAAAAAATATGATCTGGGTCTATTCAGAACGACATTCTCTACAAAACCCATATCTCAATTTTTTCTCCAAAAATCTGCCCTTTTTTGTGAAGAAGATTCAAAAAAATTGAGTGTTCTACCTCTACTACTTCTACTTTTCAAAAAAGTATTTCTCAAGAATAACTTAGTTTTTCAAAAAATGGATGATCTGGGTCTCTTTAGCACACGACCACCTACAAAACCCATATCTCTGAATTTTTTTTTTAAATATTTGCTTTGCAGCTTCTATTTTTTAGGGGTTCTCGCATGTTGGTGAAAAACTCAGTTTTTCAAAAAATAGACAATCTAGGTTTATTCAAAATGACATTCTCTAGAAAACCCATATCTCATATTTTCCCCTAAAAATCTACCCTTTTTTTTGAAGAAGATTCAAAATATTTTCCTCTCTTACCTCTACTACTTCTACTATTAAAAAACCTCTATATTTTTTAGGAACAACTTATTTCTACGAAAAATGGACGATCTGGGTCACTACAGCACCCGAGCAACTACAAACCCCATATCTCCATTTTTTCTTAAAAAAAATTGTTTCAGAGCTTCTATTTTTGAGGGGTTCTTGCATGTTGGTGAAAAAAACAATTTTTCTAAGAACAAATGATCTCGACCTATTTAGAACAACATTCTCTACAAAACCCATATCTCAATTTTTTCTCCAAATATCTGCCCTTTTCTAAAGAAGATTCAAAAAATTTGCCTCTCCTACCTATACTACTACTTTTCAAAAAACCATATCTTTTTCAAGAACAACTTAGTTTTTTTAAAAACGGATGATTTGGGTCTCATCAACACATGAGCACCTACAAAACCCATATCTCTGATTTTTCCTGAAAAAATTGCTTCACAACTTTTATTTTAAAGGGTTTTTGCGTGTTGGTGAAAAAAATAGTTTTTCAAAAAATGGACGATATGGGTTTATTTAGAACGACATTCTCTACAAAACCCATATCTCAAATTTTTCTCCAAAAATCTTCTCTTTTTTCTAAAGAAGATTCAATTTTTTTCCCTCTACTACCTCTATTGCTTCTACTTTTAAAAAAAGTCTATCTTTTTCAAGAACAACTTAATTTTTCAAAAAATAGACAATCTAGGTTTATTCAGAATGCCATTCTCTACAAAACCCATATTTAAGATATTTCTCCAAAAATATACCCTTTTTTTGAAGAAGATTCAAAAAAATTGCCTCTACTACCTCTATTGCATCTACTTTTAAAAAAACTCTATCCTTTTCAAGAACTTAGTTTTTACAAAAACAGATGATCTAGGTCTATTGAGAATGACATTGTCTACAAAACCCATATTTAAGATTTTTCTCCAAAAATCTACCCTTTTTTTTAAGAAGATTCAAAAAAATTTCCTCTGTTACCTCTACTACTATTTTAAAAAAACTCTATCTTTTTTAGGAATAACTTAGTTTTTCCAAAAATGGACAATCTAGGTCTCTTCAACACATGAGCACCTAGAAAACCCATATCTCTATTGGAAGAATGAAGAAGAACATCCCATTTTGTTGTTTTATATTGTCATTGATGTCACCATGTTATATGAGTTACAACTGCAAGATTGAGTCTTAATTTGATCTGGTATTCTAGACCAGTATCTGAACCGATATGTAGTTTACATCCTCCAGTATTTTGGTCCGCAATCTTTTATTGTTGCTTGCATCTTTGAGAAATGGTTTATGGATGTTGGAAGCATGCATATTCAGAATCTCACAGATTTAGATGATGGTATGGTGTATTGGCATTATTTTGTTGCCGCATTTTGCTATTAGGACTATCTCTAGCCGACCTAATGGATATATGATGTAATAGTAAATTAATTTTGTCTTATAGATATATGTGTGACCTATCTTAGGTCCATGTCAACATGATGTAGCATGTTGAGTGTTTGAATTGTCTTTGAAAGATTTTGTGAAAGCTTGAAGCTGACAGTTGGTATTTTTGATGAATAAGAGTTGCATCCAATTAGGTCGACCTAATTGATGCTTGCGAATGTATCTGTTATATATTAGACAGTTTTGAAGAACTGTGTCAAGCCAGTTTACCGAGCTTCATTGGAACTAAATCAACACTTGTGAGGTGTACATTATTAGTTCATTTTCTGGCTGTAAGCCATGTTTGTCATTGTAATTCTATAGGCAGTGAGCCTCTCTTTCGGAAAGTGAGTCCTGGTAGTGAGCCACCCCATTTTGTAATATTTTATAACCAGTTATACTATATTGTGAGCTAAGACTCACTGTGGTTTTCCCCACTTTGGGTTTTCCACATAAAAATCATTGTGTTCATGTGTTGTGTGATTTCATGTTCTAATAATGCTCTTATCTATCTTTGTTGTTATATGCATCAAAGTAATTGGATGGTATTTGTTCAAAAAGTTTAAGAAGATATTGATTCACCCCCCTCTCAATATCTTGGATATTTAACAATTGGTATTAGAGCTTGGTTCCTCTGGAGAAGCCTAACAACTTCAGGAAAATCCTAAAGATGGAATAAATGAATGATAAAGAAGAGCTCTAGGCTGCACTTGAGGATCCTAACAAAGTTGAAAGTGAAAATAGAGATTATACAAGAAATATTGAAGATGCAAATGAATGTGTTTGGAAATCAAAAGAGCAATTGAAGAAGTTCAAAGAGAGACATAGGGAAGTAAGTGAGTAGTTGAAGCAAGCTAATGAAGAGATTACCAGTTTGAAGGTGCAAGTAGAGGAGAAGAAAAGAATTGAAGAATGTTTGAATAAAATGGTGCAAAGCAAGTCTGATGAATGCGCTAAGCTTGAACACGAAGTGGTGAATTTGAAAGTAGATCTAGAGAAAGAAAAACAATGTGAAAATCATTTCAAATCTAGCTCAGGCAAGCTTGATGAGTTGATTTTAGGACAGATACCAAGTAAAGACAAAGGTGGATTGGGAATGGAAGGAGGTGAAAACTCTAAGGATAAATAGAAGACTCAAATAAAGGAAAGTAGAAAGGTAATTCAAGGAAATTTGCTAGGAGACTACCTATGAGACAACGTAATGCACAAAGGTATCCATCTTTCAATGGTATTTGTTTTTCATGTAACAAATTTGGTCACAGGGCAACAGAGTGTAGGAGTAGGATGAATCAGTTTCCTGGTTCCTTCTCTGGTCAATGTTTTTCATGTAAGAGAATTGGACATAGAGCTACTGAATGAAGAACTCAGATGGAAAATTACTCTAATGGAGGAAGAATGAATCAATTCTTTAATGGTTATTGCTATACAATTAACAAATTTGGATAGAAAGATAATCAATGTAGGTCAAGGGTCAATGGAGGACAATCTAATCAGAAAAAAGTTGTCTGCTACAAACTAGGACATATCTCAAGAGTTTGCATAAGTAAAAAGGGTAAGAAGATTGGTCTAGTAGAAAACAATGAACCAGTGAAGAAAGTTGAAAAGAATGAGGTTAAGAAAAAAATGAATAAGATTTGGAGGAAGAAAGAAGATCCTGGGATGACAGATGTATCTATGCCCTCATTCGGTATAGACCATTCCTCTAGGAATTAGACCTAGCAGGGTCTTAGGGGGAGCTTTAACAAAAAATTGCTTGAACCCCCTTGATGTTTGGTGTGTCAATCTTTGGCACGAGGATATGTTGTAAGAAATGATTAGTTAGAGGTTATGCAAGTGAAACTGGAGGAAAATGTGAAGGCATGATCATTTATGGAGAAAATTAGGGTTTCTTTGAGTAGAGAAGAAGAGTTTTTAGTAGCTTTTTGAAATCTACCACATTTAATGTGAATTAGGGTAGATCTTTGTTTTATAAAGTAAATGTGTAAGTTATTTTCATCACTTGTGCATTTGAAGAAATAGAAGAGTATTTTGGAGCCTGCTTGAGGTGCTTTGGAGTTCGAGCTGTGCAAACCCTAGTTCTAGTTCTTCGTGAAGAAAAAGGTATTCTACTTTTCTATGCAATTGTGGGTTTGTGTGAATCATCTTTTTGAATTGTTTGAGTTCAAAATTGTGAAGAATTGCAACCCCTGTAGTTGTTAAAGTGTCATAAAGACCTAGACCATTGTATAGGAAATATTCTATGAAGGTTTTTGAAGACGACCCTATGGGAACCTTTCATCAATCCCTCACAGGTTTATGCCAACCGAGGACACAAGAATGTACATCCGAGTAAAAAAAGATGAATTGAATCATAGCAAATTGATAGATATTTGGCAGAATGAGCTTATTGGAGATAATTTCTTGATGAAACCTGAATATTTGAACCTTTTTACAAAGAGATTGGGAAGATGGAACTAATTTCCTAATTTTAGTTCCATAGTTGATGATAGATATGTGAAACCTGTTCTCAGCATAATACATGAAAAATTCTTCTGGACTGATAGACCTCATCTAATAATTGAGGAGGTAATTAGGGTTGTCACTAGACTTTGTGACACTGGACCATTACCTGTGTTGAAAGCTATGAAGAATGAAGTGGTGATGGATCTCACCAGTGTTGAATATGACAAGAGAGCTCTTACAACAAAGTTGATCACTAATCCTATTGTGAAGTATGCTGCTATAATGATTGGTCATAAAATTTACTTCAGCAACAGAGAGAACTTTGTTTCTGCCACAACTATTTATATTGGTTTTGATATGGCAGTCAATGGTACAGAATATGACTTGTGTGAACTTCTCTGAAAGTAGTTGCTTGAGAATTTAAGGATGACCAAAGAAAAGAAGTATGCATTTAAATTTGATTGTTTAATTATGTCTTTATTATTCTATTTTTTGAAGAGACTTCCTAGAAGGGATGATATGGTATTCTGGGATACATCTAGACAATTGGAACATTAAAGTTTTGATCACTTACATAATATGGGTGATTTGAAGAACATAGATAATTCTCTAATAACATTCTTTGTTGTATTTAAGAGAAACATTAATGAGAGAGAGAGGATTTCAAGGAAGGTTGTTGAGAAATATAGAAATGATATCAAATTTCATGTTTCCTCTAATGAATGCATGATTGAAGCAATTGAACCCCAAACCATATAGATTCGACCATTGGGTTATGAAATTACAGAAGATGAAGCTACAAGGGAGAAAAACCTTAGTATCACAGATGATCAAGATGAATAGGAGGAGGATCCTGTAGAAAAATTGGCAAGGAAAAGAAGAGGAAGTTTATCCTCTGGTGAAGGTGCTTCTAAGGAAGTCAGTATTGGTTCTAAAAGAGTTCATATTCTGTCATCTTCTGATGAAGAGGAAGAATAGGAATTTGGTGTTCATGTACACACCAAACCAGAGTCAAAGAAAACTTAGGTGTCTGAAGAAGCCTCTTCGGACTAGGAAGATCGAAAGGAAAATTTGGCAAGTCCTAGCCCTTGTTTCAAATTAGAGGCAACACTCAATTATTTGCTACATTTTGAAAACATTCTGAAGCATACAACAAAATATTATGATCAAGTTGGAAAAGAGGATAGGAAAACATTAATTTTAGCTACCATTTGATATGTTATCACATTGGATGTTAAGTGGGATGATGTGAAGAAACATGTGCTTGAGAAAATGTTGTTAGCCTTGATGAAAAGGAGATCAGAGGCTGTTAAATTTGAAGAGAAAATTAGGAATGATGCATTTGATAAAATTGGGTCTTCTTTGACCCCAGATGATCTGGAAACCTTGAAAAAGATATGTGCAGATATTTTCTAGATGAAGAAAAGAGTTAATATTTTGATGAAAAGGGATAAAAAGAAAATAAAGAAGATAAGGAAGGAAACTGCAGAAGTAATCTAGGATACGAGAAAGAAATATGGCATGGTTAGTTCGGCACTTAAGTCGAGCGAAGAAGGTTCTATTGAAAATTTTGAGGAAGATATTCCTCCTAGTACAGGTGATGTAGGTATTTCTATAGAAATAAATGATGTAGATATCCCTCTGGATACAGGTGTAAAAATTATCCTCGGAAATCACGCCGAGCAGGAAACAAAGTCAGGTAATAATCCGGATACACGTCGGCGCGCATCGTCCGTCCGAATAAAAGATCAAAATGATCCGGAAAATGATGATGTGTTGAAGGGATTTCTATCCAAGAAAATCAAATTCTAGTTGGTGATTCCTCTAAAAATTTTACAAGTTCCTATGGTTCAAGGTAGTGTGGATCTAGACAAGATTTCTCCTATTCATAAGCTGGTATTTGGAGATGCATTGCATGCATCTGGCATAAGAGAGATTTTGGAGACACACCAGAAAGGAACATAAATGATTGAAGATGCTCTTAAGGAAATGCAGGAGACAACACCCGGTACATGAATTGATACATCTCTCACTCCAGTAGAAAATTTGAGATTGTTATTGGACTCCTTTAAGGATTATGCCTCTGGTCTTGGTGAGAAGACTAAGCAAGAGGTTGAGGAGAAGCTGATAGAGAAAAGGTTAGTAGTGTTGCATGACAAATATGCTTTGGCACATACTAATATTGAGAAAAATCTAGAATCTATGTAGATCTATGAGACTGAAGCTAATGATGTCTTTGCTTTTTATTTGAAGTGGCTAGATGCCACTCAGAGTATTAAAAATGTCATGGAATCCATTAAATCTCAGTTGAATGTTGTCTCAAGTACCTACAATGCATCCAAGGATAGAGATAGATCAACTTAGAATTCCATCACGACTCATAGAGATAAATTTTTTATTTTACAAAAGTAAAAGGAAGAAATCATCAATAAATTGGCCAGTTAGGTGATCTTGTGAGAATGGAGTACACCTCGGTTGCTAATGCTTTGGAAAGTACATAGAAAATTGGAAAGATAAATTGGTCTCTTGGTACTCCAGAGGAAAGTCTAATGGATTTGGAATCCCTAAATAGGATGTTAATTACTGAAAAGAAAAGTTGGGAGACTGGTAAATATGTGTGGCAAGGTATTTTTAAGGAGCTTCAAGGATGACCATCCTCCAGTTAATGTTTTTTTTTCTTGTTTTCATATTGAGCCGCCCTTTGTCCTTGATGTAAAAGGGGGGGTGAAGAGTGATAGAGAAATAACATACTAGTGATAGGGGAGAAGTGTTGAACATAAGAGGTCTTGTAAATTTTTGGCACATGTAGCCATCAATGACAAAGAGGGAGATATTTGGAAGAATTAAGAACATCTCGTTTTGCTATTTGTATTGTCATTGATGTCACCGTGTTATATGAGTTACAAGTACAAGATTAAGTCTTAATTTCATTTGGTATTTTGGACCGGTATCTGAACAAGTACATAGTTTACATCCTTCGATATTTTGGTCCAGAATATTTTATTGTTTCTTGCGGCTTTGGGAAATGGTTTATGGATGTTGGGAGCATGTATATTCAGAATCTCATGGATTCAGATGCTCGTATGGTGTATCAACATTATTCTGTTACATTTTGCTATTAGGTCAATCTTTGGGCGACCTAATGGATAGATGATGTAATAGTATATTAATTTTGTCTTGCGGATATATGTCTAACCTATCCTAGGTCAACACCGACATGATGTAGCGTGTTGAGTGTTTGAATTGTATTTAAAATATTTTATGAAAGCTTGAAGTTGATAGTTCATATTTTTGATGAATCAGAGTTGAATCTAATTAGGCTGACCTTATTGATGCTTGCAGATGTATTTGCTATATATATTGGATAGTTTTGAAGAAGTTGAAGTGGATGAAAATGTGAAGTGTGAATATGATGAAGTGTGTAAAGTCAATTTACTGAGCTTCATTGGAACTGAATCAACACTTGTGAGAGTACATTATCAGTTCATTTTCTAGGTGTAAGCCATTTTTGTCATTGTAATTTTGTAGGTAGTGAGCCTCGCTTTTGGACAATGAGTCCTGGTAGTGAGCCACACCATTTGGTAATATTTTATAATTGGTTATACTATATTGTGAGCTACCACTCACCATGGTTTTTCCCATTTTGGGTTTTCCACTTAAAAATCTTGGTGTCCATGTGTTGTGGGATTTCATGTTCTATTAATGCTCTTATTTATCTTTTTTGTTATATGCATCAGAGTAATTGGATGGGATTTGTTCATAAAGTTTAAGAAGATACTGATTCACCCCCCCTCTCAATATCTTGGATATTCAGCAATCTCTAATTTTTCCCAAAAAAATAAAATTGTAGCTTCAATTTTTTAGGGCTTCTTGCATGTTGGTGAAAATATTAGTTTTTCAAAAAATAGAAGATCTAAGTCTCTTAAGAACACAAGTACCTACAAAACCCATATCTCAAATTTTTTGCAAAAAAATTTACTTCGCAACTTCCATTTTTGAGGGGTTCTCGCATGTTGGCAAAAAAATCAGTTCTACAAAAAACAGACAATCTGGGTTTATTAAGGATGAAATTCTCTACAAAACCCATATCTCTTATTTTTCTCCAAAAAAACTACCCTCTTTGTGAAGAAGATTCAAAATGTTTTCCTCTATTACTTCTATTGATTCTACTTTTTAAAAAACTCTATCTTTTTCAGGAAAAACTTAGTTTTTCAAAAAACGAACGATCTAGGTCTCTTCAGCACGCCAGCAACTACAAAACCCGTAGCTTCAATTTTTCCAGAAAAATTTGCTTCGTAGCTTCTATTATTGAAGATTTCTCGCATGTTGGTCAAAAAATCAGTTTTTAAAAAAATTGGTGATTTGGGTCTATTTAGAACGACATTCTCTACAAAACCCATATCTCAGATTTTTCCCAAAAATTTGCCCTTTTTCTAAAGAAGATTCAAAAAAAATTCTTCTGCTACCTCTACTGCCACTTTTTGAAAAACTTGGTTTTTTGAAAAATAGACGATCTGTGTCTCTTTAGCACACAAGCACATACAAAACCCATATCTCTGATTTTTCTCAAAAAATAATTCTTTACAACTTTTATTTTTAAGGGTTCTTGCATGTTGGTGAAAAAAATAGTTTTTGAAAAACAGACGATCGAGTTCTATTCAAAACAACATTCTCTATAAAACCCATATTTCAAATTTTTCTCCAAAAATTTGCCCTTTCTCTGAATAACATTCAAAAAAAATTCCTCTGCTACTTCTATTGGTTATACTTTTCAAAAAGCTTCTTTTTTTTTTTAAACAACTTAGTTTTTCAAAAAATGGATGATCTGGGTCTCTTCAGCACACAAGCACCTACAAAACCCATATCTCTGATTTTTCTCAAAAAAAATTGCTTCATAGCTTCTATTTTTTATGGGTTCTAACATGTTGGTGAAAAAAATAGTTTTAAAAAATGGATGATCTGGGCCTATTTAGAATGGCATTCTCTACAAAACCCATATCTCAAAATTTTCTCCTGAAATTTGTTGTTTTTTTTAATAAGATACAAAATTTGCCTATGTTACCTATACTACTACTTTTAAAAAAAATCTATCTTTTTTAGGAACAACTTAGTTTTTTGAAAAAAGGACGATTTGGGTCTCTTCAGCACAAGAGCACCTACAAAACCCATATCTTTGATTTTTGTTGAAAATAATTGCTTTGCAGCTTCTATTTTGAGGGGTTAAAGCATATTGGTGAAAAAATCAACTTTTTCACTCATCTTAGAATCCCTCAAAAATAGAAGTTATAAAGCAAATTTTTGAAAATCTAGGCCTATTCAGAACGACATTCTCTACAAAACCCATATCTCAAAATTTTCTCCAACAATTTGTCATTTTTTTGAAGATTCAAAAAATTTGCCTCTATTACCTTTACTGCTTCTACTTTTCAAAAAACTCTATCTTTTTAGTGTTGGAAGAATGAAGAAGAACATCTCATTTTGTTGTTTTTTGTTGTCATTGATGTCACCATGTTATATGAGTTGCAACTGCAAGGTTAAGTTTGATTTGGTATGCAGTTATCATCCTCTGGTATTTTGGTTCGCAATCCTCCACTGTTGATTATTGTTGCTTGCGGCTTTGAAAAATGGTCTATGGATGTTGGAAGCACGTATTCAGGTGATTGAACAACGAATTGTAATTACTCTATCATTTCATTTTGCTATTAGGTCTATTTCTGGCCAATCTGATGGATAGTTGATGTTATGGTGAATTAATTTTGATGTGCAGATATATGTATGACCAATCTTAGGTCCATGCCAAAATAATGTAGTGTGTTGAACATGTGAAGTGTCTTTGGAAATATTTTGAATGCTTGAAGCCAAAAGTTGGTATTTTTGGTGAATAAAGGATTGTATCTAATTAGGCCGACCTAATTGATGCTTCTGGATGTATCAGCTATATATTTTGGATAGTTTTGAGTTTTCAATCATTGGTAAAGTTGTTGATGATGATGATGCGGATGTGAACAAATGCGAAGATGATGAAGTGTGTTAAGTCAGTTTGTTGAGCTTCAAAGGAACTGAATCAACACTTGTTAGGTGTACTTTACCGGTTCTTTTCTAGCTATAAGCCATTTTGTCATTTCTTTCTGTAGGCAATGAGCCTCTCATTTTGGACAATGAGTCTTGGAAATAAGCCACCCTTTTGTAATATTTTATAACTAGTTATACTATATTGTGAGCTAACTTTGCTAAAAGATAGCCTATCAGACAACCAAATGCCCAAAGGTACCCCTCTTTCAATGGTATCTATTTTTCATGTAATAAATTTGTTCACAGGGCAACAAAGTGTAGGAGTAGGATGAATTAGTTTTCTGGTTCCTTCTCCAGACAATGTTTTGCATGCAAGAGACTTGGACATAGAGCTAGTGAATGCAAAACTTAGATGGTGAATTCATCATGGAAGTAGAGTGAATCAATCTTTTAATGGCTACTACTATACATGTAACAGGTTTGGACACAAAGCTAATCAATGCAGGTCAAGGGTCAATGGAGGACAAACTAATTAGAAAAATGTTGTCTGCTACAATTGCAAGAAACTAGGACATATCTCAAGAGTTTGCAGAAGTAAAAAGGGAAAGCAATCTGATTTGGTAAAGAAGAATGAACCAATAAAGAAAATTGACAAGAATGAGGTTAAGTAAGAAATGAACAAGATTTGGAAGAAGAAAGAAGAGCCTGAAGCAACAAATGTGTATGTGCCCTCATCCGGTGCAAACAATTCCTCCAAAAACTAGACTTAGCATGGTCTTAGGGGGAGATTTAATAGATAACCCCCTGATGTTTGGCGTGTCACTTTTGGCAAAAGGTTATGTTATAAGGAATGGATAGTCAAAATTTATGCAAGTGGAACTAGAAGAAATGTGCTGGCATGATCATTTGCAGAGAAAATTAGAGTTTTTTTTGCAAAGAAGAGTTTTTAGCATCTTCTTAAAAACTACCACATTTAATGCTAATTAGGGAAGATCAATGTTTTATAAAGTAAATGTGTAAGGCATTTTAATCACTTGTATGTTTGAAAAATTTGACAGCATTTTGGAGTACTCTTGAGGTGACTTAGAGTTCAAGCTATGCAAAACCTAGTTCTGATTCTTCGCAAAGAAAAATGTATTTTGCTTATATGTGTTGTTGTGGGATTGTGTGAATCATCTTTTTGAAATTGTTTGAGCTTGATTTGTGGAGAAATAACAACCCCTATAGTTTATAAAGTGTCAGAAAGACCTAGATCATCATATAGGAAATGAAGGTTTTTGAAGACAACCCTATTTGCACCTTCTCGTCAATCCCTCATGGCATTATACCATCTGAAGATACAAGAATTTAGATTCAAGTAAAGATTGAGGAATTCAATCACAATAAATTGATAGATATTTGGTAGAATGATCTCATTGGGGATAATTTCATGGTGAAACCTCAATATTCGAATATTTTTGTGAAGAAATTGGATAGCTGGAACTACTTTGCTAATTTCAGTTCCACGATTAATGATAAATATGTAAAACCAGTTCTCAGCAGAATGCATGATAAATATATGTGGACTCATAGACCCCATCTAATAACTAAGGAAGCAATTAATGTTGTTGTCGGACTTTGTGATACCGGAACGATACCTGTGTTGAAGGAAGTGAAGAATGAAGTGGTGATGGAACTCACCCATGCCACATATGACAAGAGAGCACTTACTACAAAGCCTATCACTAATCCTACTATGAAGTATGTTACTATAATGATCGGTCATAAAATTTACTTCATTAACAGAGAGAACTCTATTTTTCCCACAACTATTTATTCTAGTTTCGATATGGTAGTTAATGGTGCCGATTATGATTTGTGTGAACTTCTCCGACAATAGTTGCTTGAGGACTTAAGGATGACCAAAGAAAGGAAGTATGCATTTAAATTTGGGTCCTTGATTATGTGTCTATTGTTCTATTTTCTAAAGAGACTTCTTGGAAGGGATGATAGAGTGTTTTGGGATTCATCTAGACTAGTGGTACATCAAATCTTTGATTACTTGCATAATTTGGGCGATTTTAAGAACATAGATAATGCTCTAACAACATTCTTTGTTGTATTCAAGAGCAACATGAATGAGAGAGAAAGGATTCCAAGGAAAGTTGGTGAGAAATACAAAAATGATATCATATTTCATGTCTCTTCTGATGAATGTATGATTGAAGTTGTTGAACCTCAGACCGTATGGATTCGACCATTGGTTTATGAAATTATAGAAGATGAAGTCGAAGGCTATGTACAAATGTTGATATTTTTTTGTAAAGATGCCAATGAACCTAGAATTGGCACTTATGCTGAAAAATCTATTGAGGTTCACTTCAAGCACAAGAAGCCAATAATAAGAAAGAATGTAGAAAAGAAGCTTAGAGAAGTAGGTTGCATTGATGAGAGATTGCACATGGTAGGGCTAAGAGAGAGAAAATGGAGGGAGA
Source organism: Sequoia sempervirens (assembly GCA_007258455.2). Classification (NCBI taxonomy): domain Eukaryota; kingdom Viridiplantae; phylum Streptophyta; class Pinopsida; order Cupressales; family Cupressaceae; genus Sequoia; species Sequoia sempervirens. The sequence goes on from VDFB02179011.1 coordinate 20,699, forward strand.
ATATTTAGGACTAAGGAGATCTGGAAGGAATGCTCCTTCTAAAACCTTTCCAGCCCCTGTAGTGAAAGTTTAACCCAGTGCTTCTGATAAAGGTAAAGGCCTGACATCTTCTGGATCTACTACAAGATTTGGGAAAAGGAAAGAAACTCCTTCGGTGGTACCTGGGAAGAGAGGAAAGAAAGAAAAAGCTATAAGGGAGAAAAACCTTAGCATCGCTGATGATCAAGATGAAGAGGAGGACCTTGAAGCAAAATTGGTAAGGAATAGAAGAGGAATCTTATCCTTTGGTGAAGGTGCTTCTCAGGAAGCTAGTATTGGTTCTAAGAGATTGCATATTATCTCATCTTCTGATGAAGAATAGGAATTTGGTGTTCATGTGCACACCAAACCTGAATCAAAGAAAGCTAAGGTGTCTGAAGAAGCCTCCCCAATCTAAAAAGAACAGAAGGTCACTTTGGTAAGACCTGGTTCCCCTTTCAAATTAGAGACTATACTCAATTCTTTGTTACATTTTGAAGATATTCTAAAGCCTACAACAAATTATTATGATCAAGTGAGGAGAGAGGATAGAAAGACATTAATTTTAGCCACTATTCAATATGTTATCACATTGGATGTTAAGTGGGATGATGTAAAGAATGAAGTGTCTGGGAAAATGTGGGTAGCCCTGATGAAAAGGTGATCAGAGGCTATTGAATTAGAAGAAAAGATTAAAAAATGGTGCATTTAAAAAAATTTGGTCTTCTTTGACCCCAAATGATTTGGAAACCTTGAAGAAAATATGTATAAAAATGCTTTGAATGAAGAAAAGAGTGAATATTTTAATGACAAAGGACAAAAAGTAGATGAAGAAAATAAGAAAGGGAACTAAAAAATAAATCAGAGATACAAATGAGAAATATGGCATGCTTGGTGCACTACCATCCGATTTTGCACCTAAGACAGGTCAAGAAGTTTCCATAGAAGAAGTTGAGGAAGATATTCCTCCTAGTATAGGTGATACAGGTATTTTTGTCGAAATAGATGATGCAAACATCCCTTTGGATACAAGTGTTTAAAATGATTCTCTAGAGATGGAGAAGCATAACGAGGGTGAAGTTGAGCCTGAAAAACATGATAATGCCCCTCCGAAGCATGTCGGAGGCGAGAAAGATAATGTTGAAGAGGAAGAGGGTAATAATGAAGGTGAAAGGATAATGTTTAAGGATCACAAGATAAAAGTGCAAGTGAAGGAAATGATGAAGATGGCAACGAGGACAAAGATAAAGATGAAAATAGAAAGGATGAAGTTGAAAAAGAAGAAGAGAAAGTGGAAGAAGAAAATAAGGAAGAAGAGCAAGAAAAGGAAGAGGAAGAAGAGAAAGATGAGGAATCTACTAGGAAGAATGAAGAAAATCAAAGGCTGGTTGTAGAATCTCATAGGTCTCCTAGAGAATCCTCCTCCGGTGATGATGTATTAAAAGGTTTGCTATCCAAGAAAATTGGGTTCCAGTCGGTGATTCCTCTGGAGCTTCTACAACTTCCTATGATTCAAGGCTATGTGAGTTTCGATAAAATTTCTCCTATTCATAAGTTT
>VDFB02179012.1:0-41090 GCA_007258455.2 Sequoia sempervirens
TTGAGGCCAAATTTGGGGACAGCTATATAAAATATAGGGAAAATTTAAAATATATAGGCAAATTTAAAATATTCATATGATAACATGGACAAGGCATGCATAATATACATTATAGAACCTTAACATATAACATTTGTGTTCAACGTTATTTGTTAATATACTAAGTGTCTTTCTTGTATGTTGAATTATCATTTGATAATTGTTAGTGATACTGATAACTGTCAAAAAAGAACACAACAGTTAAATTAAACAGTCTTATTGTATTTTCTGTGATACCAGTACATACTGGAAAAATACTTATGCTATACCAGTTAATGGGAGGATTTGTCTAGCTATAGGTATGGATTATGGAAGACCAAATGTAAACTGCAATGAACAAGGATAGGATATCCTACTGCGTTGACATCCTTATTGGAATTACCAATGAAAAGAATTTAGAACTTGAAGTGAAGAAAGTTGACTTAGTTTAGCTATTTAACTATAGAACATTTATGCCTAACACATAATTGCACTTGCATACAATAAAGCATCATAAGTATGGTATGTGATCTTGAAATTTAGCACTGACATTTGAACTAGATGCCACAGTCAATATTGAATAATTGTATCAGTTACACTTATCCAAAGTTTCAAGAAAACAAGTAGTGGTACTGATTTATTTCATGGGTGGACATAATTAAGTTCACACTCCCTTGCTATGAAAATGTGTTTTTTGTTTTGTTTTGACCCTGCTTTGATGCGGGGGACGGTTGACCATCCTGGGGACGGCTAGGGGACTTCTAGGATGGTTGATTGTCTCGGGGACGGCCAAGGGAATCCTAGAAGTCCCCTAGCTGTCCTTGTCCCCCGTCCCGGGGATGGCTAGGGGACTCCTAGAAGTCCCCTGGCCGTCCCTGGGACCGGTCAGCTGCCCCTCATCCGGTCAACGACATCCCCCTGTTTTGGGGACGGTTCCCTATTTTTTGGCAAAAAAGGGGATGGTCCCTTGCCATACCCCAGCCGTCCCCCTGTACCTGGGATGTCCCGAGGATAGGGACGGGGCATTTTAGGGGGGACGCGTCCCCGGGTTTCCCTGATTTTTTATATAATACTAATAATATAATATAATATAATTTATTTAATAATATATATTTAATATTCAAGAACAAGCCAAAAACATTGTCCATCCATCATCCCAAAATTTTTGCTATGTTTCCTTGCATACTTGGTGGTGGACATTCACATAGGTGAAGGATGTTTGGATGTCTCATGTCCCCTCCCAACCCATTCCAAACTAAAATTTAGAATTAAAACTAACTGTAAAAAATTTACAAAAATCATGTTGATCCTATTATCATCATCTGTCTTATTGGTTGGGAAGAAATTTAGAGCAACATCACAGAATGAATTCTTCAAAGGAACAAAGTCTCTGTTTTGGACAAGAAATTGGTACGATTTCTAGAGTATATTATTTTATAAAGCAGCAAATAGATTGTATTATCCACCTATTAAAGACTCTAAGCCATAGAAGCAAACATCTACAAAAATTGCAAGATCGCGATTTTTAGTGAAAAGTGTGGACCAATTTTTTCCTTGAAAAAATTGTGATTAATGAAAAGATCATTGACCCAAAATAATCACAATTTTCAACAATTTTATCACATTTAAATCATGTAAAAATCGTTTGAAACGTCCCATCGTGCTCCCACCAAAACCTAACCCTAAAAACGTGCCTAATCATTATATATTGCAGTCGCGCATCCTATTTCGAGCACAACTGCAAATTTGAGCGCCGCCTAGGATGTGAAAAAAAGTGGGATTATCAGCAACAAGTTGGGATTCCGAGAAGTGAATAGAGGTAGGCGAATTATAGAATTAGAAATGAAAAGTTGCATTCTTTCCAACCTGGTATCATATATCAATTTAAATTCTCAATACAATATCGATGGTCGCAACTTGAAAAGGACATCATTAATAAGGTTAAACTCCCTATACAACATCTGAGGGCATAGCCAAAAGAGGATATCATTCCTTATGATCATTAGGTACAGGTCACGGTATAAAAGAAATATCATTTCTTATAGACAATAATATTAGATCGTGGCATAGACATAGAACTTTTTAATATGCAAAATCTTGCCGATATATAGTCATAGGAAAATAAGCTTTGTTCATTATAAAATCAATAAACCATAGTCTATAGGTCATGACATATAAATGATAATGTTTTTAATAGCTGCTACTTAAGAGTCAAAGCCTATAAGGCTGAGATAGGAATAATACAATTTATCAATGCAACATGAAGTCTACAGTTCGAGACATGAGGATAATATAGTTAATCAATGCAACATGAAGCCTACAGGCCAAAACATAGGAATAATGTAGTCTATCAATGCAAAATGAAGCCTATAGGCTGTGATATAGGAAGATTTAATGACTATTTAGATCCTTAACCAAGGATACATCTCATTTTGCAAGCATAGATTTAAGATTTAATAGAAATAAAATTTCAAATCCAAGTCATACCTCATAGTATCTTGTGCTATCCACGGGGCTCTTTACATGGCTTCTGCACTTTCTTACTTTTTCTCATTGCGCTCTCTCTCTCTCTCTCTCTCTCTCTCTCTCTCTCTCTCTCTCTCTCTCCCATTTCTTAAATGGATAAGGAGTCATGTGTCTTTAATTCCCACTCCCCTCATGAATTTGCAATTACTAAACTTAGTAGTCGTCAATCTTGCACAAAGGGTCAGTTACATAAAGATCCTCCACACCTGCCCACCATCAATTTTTTAACAATTTATTACTATTATGCATTATCAATCAATTCATATGACATTTATGACAACCTTAAATTGATTAAAAGGCAAAAAAAAATGGTAAGAACATTACTACATCAACCTTGATTGTGCTGCCTTGATTTACTTTATGAGAAAAAATATAATTAATTTTTTGATAAAGATTCATATGTTTTTGTGCTATAACCTTAATATATAGTCAGTGTCATTAACTAGGAACAAGATGATGACATGTTGAACCATCTATTACAGAATTAGCAATGGATTATGTCTTAAAGGTCTCAACCTTGTTGTTTTCCTTGGAGTATTTCTTCTCTAAGTAAAACCACAACTTATGACCTAATTTGAGCTTGTGTTCAACATAGCACTGATCATGCTTCCTTTTGTACAACTTACATTGACTCTTTTTAGTTTGTCTTAACTTGAAAATGATTTTACAAGATGCATTCAATAAACTTCCTATCCTTTTGTAGCTCCAAGTCTTCATCTTTCCCATTCTCATATGACTCTCTCGCTACAATATCTAAAGGGCTGGGGAAATATTAAGTAACTCAAATGTATTTCTGCAGTATAAGAAACTTGGGTAAATAAATTGAATGTATTTCAATACAAATGGAAAATGGCAGAAAGAATAGAGTCTATAGCAGTGAAGCCAACGTGTCATTGTAAAATCTTTTTAATTAGCAAGCATTTCTTACAGACATTCCATTTAGCAGGTCATAACAAATGTAAACAAAACATTTTACTTTAGCTACAAAAGACTCAATTCATTAAACTTGTGCATATCATTTTTATAAACATTTACCGTTAAAACTTAAAAGAAACTTTGCGTGAGAAGTTATCGTCAAACAACTTCCCTGCAGTTGTTTTCTGTGCTCAACAAGATTCATTGGTGCTGAAGGAAAGATTTTTTAATCCAAGTCAGAAGCATAAAAGTAAAAACAATATTTCAGAGACCATGCATAACATTCTGAGTGCTGAAATAGTTTATGGTTTGCTGCAATATAATTAAATTCAAAGGCTTTTTTACAGGATTCTACCAATGTTTGTCAATATATCCTTAGGATCTGGATTGGAATTTTTTTTTTTTTTCAAAATCGACCACAATATGCAAGATGCTTTTATGTCTTAAAATGCACCTTAAAAGAGAAGCTATGATTAACTCCAAACCAATTTAAGTTGAAAATATCTTCCTACTGAATTCATAGGGAATAATAATTGTTTGTACATACCTTCCTACTACGGATCCCAAAAGCTCACAATGTTATAGAAGGTGCTAAATCAAGGTTCAATGTGCACTATACTTTGAAAAGAAACTATAATACGTAAATGTGTATAATATGATTTTTCACATGCTTCCAATTGAACTACATAGGTTGTCTCACAACAACAAAACGGCATGTGGAAGGGAATTAAAATGAAATTTGCAAAATTTTCCCTAAAAAATTATTCATTCCTTTAGACTTTCTTGTGGCCTTTGATGTTAAACTAGATTGAATTAAAATGCTTTTGCAGATTAGATCATAATGTCATGTCAGAAAGACTTTGCATGGACACATTGTACATCAATCTTGGGTACAACTAAGGTTAAATGCAACCAGTGTTTGAATAATATCAATGGTGGCATTTATCGTTTCAAATGGCATTTGACAAAGGAGGTAGGAAATAACACCACTGCTTGTACAAAATGCAAATCTGACAAAACAAGCTCTTCAAACGATTTTTGAGGGTAAAGCAAGAAAGGCAAGAACCGAGATTGAAATAGCTTCTAATTCTACATATGCTAGGAGGAATCTCTTGGATGACGAAGAGGGTGCACATGAGTTTTTAGGGAATTTGGGTCAACATCTTCTACAACACGTGGCCCAAACATAGGTGGAGGAAACATTAATTCTTTCTTCTCACCTTGTACTACATTAGGATCACATATCACTTTGGAGACTATTGGATGGAGGAAGAATGTCCATGGACAAGTAAATAAGGTGATTGCGAATTTTTGGTACTACTCTAGCTTGCCATTTTGTGTTGCCAGTTCAACAAGGGGTGACAAGGTTTCTAACCATAGTAACGAGACTCAAACTCATCTCGAATTCGGCTAGGGTGACTCGGCTCGGGACTCGGCGCAGACTTGGCAAAATGAAAAAACCCTCGAAATTTAGAGATTTTTAAGGATTTAAGACTTGTTTCAAGCACCCTTTATTGAATAAACCTTAAAGATACAATAACATCATTAAATAGAAGCAAATTTGATCACAAACACAAGTATACAACAATCACATAAGTATAAAGTACACAAATTGTAGCTGAGCTGCTGAAGGAAATAGCATCCTTAGATATATAAATATAGTCAAATGTATACAAAACTCATGGAATATGAAATCCATGACATCAAATGTTCCGTATAAATATGAAATATCAAAAAAATAGCCACGAGTCTATGGCTTAGTGGAGCTAGCATCCTTCCTACGAAGGCTTCTAAGGTTCCTCGATGATGTAGCAACTACAACCATAGTCTCTGCTTGTGTCTCCATGCCACTCTCACCAACACTAGCTGTGTCTCCTCGTGCTTTAGCCTCCTCCTCAGCCATGGCTACAACCTTAGCCTCTCTCTCTGCGTGGTCCACCCAATCAAGGTCCTCGTCACTAAAGATTGCATCTGTAGCCTTAGTGATGCACTCAGACTGTGGATCAACCTCCTCTAGCCTGATTGGGGCAGAGTCTTGGTAAAAAATCTTCCTCTATTTGAGCCGAAGGTTGTAATGAACATATACCAAATTGTTCATCCTCTCCACTAACAGTCTATTGTGCTTCTTGGAGTGTATGTGCTCAAACATACTCTAATTGTGCTCACAACCAGATGAACTACATGGCTGGCTCAATATATGAATGGCAACATTTTGAAGGTTCGGTGTATCAGAACCAAACATATGCCACCATCTATCTGAGATGAGAAAAATAAACAAAATCAATCTCATTTCCAACTTTAATTTTCAAGTTTCAAGTTTTAAGTTCAACATTTAATAATAAATTATAATATAAAAAGATGAAAATTATGCCCTTAAATATGTTTTTACCTGGCTGTAATATCATCCTACTCTCTTTGCACAATTGACGTGCAAAGAGGTCTCTTTGTGCCTTAGTGAAGGCATCTATCTCGTGCACTGTCTGTGTAGTAACAACAGGCAACATCCACTCTATCGTTGAGTAGAGCCCACTAAGAATCTCTTTATTTGCATGGAAATCATGGTTGAATTGGAAGGCCAGATTTAGGAAACATGCGGCTGCATGGAGGGGCCTATGAAGTTGGTGTGCCATCTCCTATCAATGATCTCCCAAATGGGATGATACTTCTCCTCAACTCCACCATAGACGGATCTAATGGCCTCTTGCGGCTATATCACCCTCTATATGCTGTGACCCATGTTAGGGCTTCTCCCCTGCTTGAAGCATGGAGAACTAGTGGGAGCTTGAACTGATTACAAAGAAGGTAACTTAGGAGTGTGAAGGCGAAAATAAACAAATAAAACAAAATACTGAATAAAAATTAAAACCTGTGAAGAATTAATTTTGCAGCCACAATCCTCCTTTGGTGTGTCCAAAATAGCAGCTTATAAAAATACAATCAGCCACAACAATCAGGTAGATACTTGTAGCGCCAGGGATGAAAGGCCTCCTCTGCCCAGCAAGCATGCGCCTTAAAACTGCCTTTAGGCCGAATCAGGATTGCAATATGTGATACCAAAATTTGTTACCAAACCCCTGGTATTGCGGGGCGTTACATCTCAACCCACCTTAACCCTCGATGAAGTTAAGCACCGCAGCGTGATTATTCCAGCAAATCGGCGCTGGAGAATCGCGTTTGATCCATGGGGCTTGCCAAGATTCCACTCCAAACATATGAGGGGAATGGCTACAATGAGAAGAGCACATGGAGTCGAATATAGGCGGGTGCCTCTCCATCAATAATCTACCCGGTAGCAACATAATTTGTTGCGTGCTCATCCGCCAAGACAACCCTTCCGCATAGGCTTATCACCTCTCCATAGCCTCAAAAGAACAGATGGTGGAGGCATGGCGGACTTGTTGAAAGCCGGTGTCACCTGAAAAAAGAAGCAAAACCAATTATTCGATAAATTAAAAAACATAAATCAGCTATATTAATCATTAAATCAAATTCAAATTTCAAATTAATCATTGGATTGAGGGAAGTACAATTACTTGTGGAGGAAACTAAATTAGCGAGTGTCCCTGGCTACTATACTCCGGTCCGGCCATGATTAACGATGGTTGCTTTAAACTCCATCCGCCTCCTCCTAGTGGCTTTTGCATCGCTGGGGTGAAGTGAATTTTGGTTTACCTTCAGCATCTCGGCAACATTTTGCCTGAAGTTAAAACATGACGCGATATGAGTTATGAATACGTGTGCAGAAATGAAAAAGTTGATTTGCTTTCGGGGCGTGGATCTCAGGCTCGCCGAGATCAGTTTAATTTACCAAAGTTTTTGAAGCCCGATTAATGGAAAAAAAAAATTGCTGAATTTACAGGATAGTGCAAATACGAAATGGAGGAGACAACACTTCCGCCATTCCGGCTGTGTCTCCGGGACGGAACGGTTGAACCATGGAACGTGGTCGCGCGGTTTGCGGGCTGGCAGCGCTGCTGAACGGTACCGTGCTGAAAACTGATTGCCCGATGGTAGAAACACATGTCGACGCCGGACGGTATGGAGGCATGGAAGAAGCATCTCCAACATCACCAATGCTCGCCAACTCCTCCCTCTGCCTCTTTTTCATTTCTTTTTGCAATTCAAATGTTTCTAATTGCACTTGCACTTCATGAACAGCCTTAGGAGGTGCTTCAGGGCAGCCCACTGCATCATGGACGGGTATGCGTGCAATATGGTATTTCAATCTGTTTATGCCTCCATGATATATTGTTTTGCAATATTTACATTTTGCCTCTCTTTTTTTCTGCCCGACAGATTTTAGCATGTTTCCAAACAGGGTCTTTTCTGCCTGGGGTTTGAGACATTGTGAAAATATGGTTTGATTTGCAAATAAATGTGGCTGCGTAGGGTTTTCTAAAATTATTTAAGTTGCAAGTAGGGTTTGTAAAAAAAAAATGCAAACTCAAAGAAATAATGATTTTACCTAGAGTACAATGAATTATTTGTTAAAAAACACAAAAAATCAATTAAAATAAAATTATTGGGCTTGAAATGCAGTACAGAGCTCCTCCCAATTGCTAATGGAGCTCAATGCACCTCCTTCTTTGGTAGGCATTTTCCAAATGATATTTGAGCTGGATTTTTATGTTAATTATTGCTAGTTGTCACAATGAAACTCTTCTTGCCCTTTCTTCCATGATCTCTTTTTCTCTCTCATTTTCCAAGTGAATGAAATGAAGTTGCTTTTAGGGTTGGGGAGATGATATAAGTGAAAAAAAAAACCAAGTTAAACAAGTATTTTATGTTTTTGTTTTTGCTTTTTTGCCTTTGCTATGTTGGCCCCATCCAGGGGTCAGGACTCTCCTGGAAGCGGTGCGTCCAGCAAGTATTGAGGACTCGGCAAGTCCTGCCAGGACTTGGTCAAGTCCGAGTCCGGGCTCCCAGAACTCGGCTAGGGTCACTCAGCGTGGGACTCTCTAAGTCTTGGGGAGTTCGAGCGAGTCTCGTTACTATGTTTCCAACACACTTCCTTGCACTATAGACTCTTTGCCAACAAAAAATGAATTTGAAATGAATGTTTGTTTAAAATAAGTGGATGGAGTTTGGCTTCACAAATCAAGCAGATGGCATAGCAGTGGCAAAGTACAAATTTATTTTACTAGTTTTTAGGATGTGGTTGAACAAGTTGTAGAATTTTTAGAGCCTCTAGTAGAAGTCTTGAAACTACTGGATAGAGAGAAATCCCCCATGGGATATTTGTATGAGGCCATGGATAGGGCTAAGGAGGTGATGAGGGGTAGGATGGAAAATAACAGGGACATGTATATGCCATTATGGGTCATAATTGATAAATGGGATCGACAAATGCACTCTCCTCTCCATGTTGCAAGATACTATCTCAATCCAACGTTGTTTTATAACTCTTCATTCAAAGATGATGATGCTAAGGTCACACATGGCTTGTTCATTTACATGGAGAGAATGTTTCCTACCGCAGAAATTTTGTAGGTAGCTGTGACAGAGTTGCCAATGTACAAGCAAGCAATGGGTTTTCTCTCATCTAAGGCTGCCATGGAAGGCAAGAAGACCTTCAAATCAGGTAGACTCTATAAAATTTTGATAGTCTCTATTTTGTGGACACGCATATTAAATGTGTTAAGATTTTAAGGTATTCTTACATGATATCATCTCCAAATAATGTATTTTTTAGCACAATGGTGGGATTTTTTGGTCATGAAACAAAAATGAAATATACTTTCTCGGTGAAATGTAGATTGATTGTGAGATTCATAGTTTAATAGAATTTATAATTTGTGATTGCATTCAGTAATTTGCACAAGTGATATAACAACTTCATGAAATAGGAAAAACATGCAACAGTGACCCATTTTGGATTTTGATACCCAGATTTTATTTGCAAATCGCCCAGAATTGTACTATAACCCGAGATATGCACAGGGATTGTTTTAGAATAATATTACCAGCATAGACGCCTAACTACACAGAGTTCCTTGTACATTCAATACTTAGAAAATGAATAAAGCATAGTTATTCAGTGAACCTGGAGACGCTGGGTTGAAAGCCAAAGAGTAAGTTGTGTGCTCGAACTCCCTTGGATCCGCAACACTTAGAGATCAAATCACGTTTCAGTCTTGTATGCAGCGAATTCCTTCCAGAGGCAACACATCTTCTAGAATTCTGTCTGGGTTTTGTCTTCACCTGTCTTCACATCTAAATCAGCCTTCTTGTTATGATGTTCTAGAGTGATCAGCACTTGGTCTGGGGTTGTCGTCCCATCCAACATAGGGTTTTCGTCCTGCTAAGCATTCTCAGCCATGCTCGATAAGAGAAATAAAAATAATAATTGTTCTAGAATCCCCGTCCATGCAAATCGAGCCTTATTAATAATTTTGGAGTTGCCCATCCTTTCTTTGAAAAAAGCAACCGTTCTTCTTGAGTGAGCTTGAGTTCAAAATGGAAAAATCTGAATTCGTCTCAATCCATAACCGCACAAGCTTAAATATTATCTCTTTGATTTATTTCACACCAAGGTGCCCGTAGGAAGAAAGAGATTATTATTAAAGTGGCCCCCACCAATGTCTAAAGATGATAATTAAATAAATTTGATAGAATAAAGTTCTTTTTTTAACTTTAATTTAATTATCACGAATTCCCTTGCAAAGATAATTTTTCCTAATCTCGGGAATTGAAGATTAGGAAATTATCCCTTATTATTTTATTCGATAAAAGGGGACATTACACAAAAAATCTTAGATGGATGGCAAGACACATTTTGAATCAGCCATGCAGTTCACTCAATTGTGAGCGTACTTGGAGTGTTTTTGAACACATACATTCCAAGAAACACAACCGTCTAACACAACAGATGAATGATGTAGTGTTTGTTCACCACAACCTTTGCTTGAAGCTAATGAAAGCTTAAGGTTAGACTTTTAATATACTTGCAATCATAGTTGTAATTGTATTCATTATTTTTTCACTTGTAAGGCCAAGACTAATTTCTATATGGACAAAATCAGGTACTATCGAGGATGATAATCCAATTGACCTTGATAAGATTGATCCACATTATGAGTGGATTGCTGCTGCTGATGACTTTCTTGAACTTGAGGATTTTGAGATCCTAACGGAGGCCAACTTGGATACTTATGAGATTGAATGACTTAAGAGAGGCTTTGACACAGGAGCTTCATAATCAAGACCTTCATAATCAAGACCTCTAGCCCTCTAGCATAGCTCTATTTGTAGTAGCAAGATTCATTGGCTACGTTTGATTTTTTGGAACTTTGTACTTAGTTTATAGGTTGGCTTTGTACAAATTATATTGTAATTGAAATTTTGTCAACTATTAGCATCTAGTTATTATTTATGTACTATAAAGTATGCTTTGTGCAATGCAATGTAATCAGCGATATGAATATAAACAACAAAAACCTATTTCTACAATTCATGGCTTAAACTCTATTTTATTTGCTGCCTATATCTCTAAGCTATGAAAATGCCTTTAAATTTCAAAAACAAGTAATTTTTCTCATTTTTTACAATTTTTACATTTTTTTAAAAAGCTGATTTTTCCCCAAAATATTTTTGTTGCTATGCTATAAGCTTCCATAGTCCATAACAAATAAAAAGATTAAAGAGGTTCTGGATTAAACCACGTTAATGAAATTGAGGAAATTAAGGTTATTGGTCTTACTTCATGCTACATTACAAGGACAATGAATATAGGTAGCTCCTATAAATAAATGAAAATCTTGGCAAATACTTGATGTTGTTTTGGTCCAATTTGGGCTAAATTTCTACAAGGGGAGAAAATAATTAATTAATCAATGATTACAACCTCTATAAGGGCGTTTACTAATCAATAAATGGCCACTAAGACAAACATGGCTAATTAATCATTCTCAAATGAAAAATTAATTAATGGCCACTCATAAACTCCATGTTGATGTTTGTGGACGATGAGCCTCCAATATTGGCTTAGGTTAGGCCATTATTCCTTTTCAATTTTTTTGGGATGCTATCAATCTCTACTACGTTAGCTGGATCTTCATTGTGTGATCTTCCTTTGAAATGACCTTTGCCTTTAGGATGCAAATGTGGTGTGTAGTGGTTGATGAGTGCTCTGCTAGTGCTGATTTGTCAACCTTGTCTTGGAGAAAATCTATCCAACACTCATAAATCCTTGTCTAAAATTATCTAGCCATGTTTATGATTTATGAAAATAAAGAGACTAAGGAATTCATAATAATAATGTTGTCTTGAGTTATTTTTTATGGTTTAGAGTCATACTAAGTCCTCATGAGGTATTCAGTATAGCCTAGGACCATATTATGGTAGAGTAGTACAAGACAATTTCTGTTCGCACATGTTTGGTCCTTTGGGTGAAATAGCGAAAGAATAGTTGAGAGACCAACTTGGCATTTTTAATAAAGTATTCCACAAAACTGATATTAGAAAGGACCCATTCCAATGACGTATAGCTGACTTCCTAATTGTTGTGGGTGAACATTCCAAAGGGGAATTGTTGTGCAAAAACTACACAAGTTTGCGGTTTGCAAATTAAGGAATTCTTAATAATAAGGCTGACTTGACTCATTTAATGGTTCAGAGTTTTATATAAAGTCCTTATGAGCTGTTCAGACAGCCTATAGCCATGTTATGTTAGACTAGTACAAGACCAGTTGAGAGTGCATGTGTTTGCTCCTTTGGGAGTGTTGGCGTTTCAATTTGCACCTTTGGAATGCGGATTGGAAACAGACAGCTATGCACAGTTGAACTGCTCTTCAAATTAGGAGGGGAAGCTCCCTCTTCACTGATGATGCTTAAAAAGAATGCTAAACTACTTGCCAACCTTTTTATTCTCAGCTAAGAGCACAAGGTTATAAAACTCTTTACGTCGTAGTTGAGGTTTTCTCTTTCCTAAAACTTCAATCTACAACTAGGCCTACTCTGAAGACGCTTTTGACAACTCAAGTAAACTCAAAGCTTGAGAATCAGAAGTAAACAAGGAATGATTTGATTAACACAAAAACTTAAATAAAATTTCTCCCAGATAACACCTGAAGACTCATTGTACTTATGAGATGTAAGCTGAAATAAAGATTATGCAAGCAAATACGTAAGATAAAATACTGAAAGAGATTGAGACAGTAAATCAAAGCAAAGTAGGCATGAGATTTCCTTACTCAAGTTTCCAATAGCAATTACACTAGAAAAAGATTGAACATAAACTGAACAATGATTTGCAGCAAAGACAGGCTTGCAAACTTGCTCTTACACAAAATGAACAGACATTGAATAACAAAATTGCAGGAAAAAGTAAGCTTAGTGATTTGTTATCACAATAATGGTTGAAAAGAAATGGGCAAGGCTGCCCTTATTTATACACAAACAAGGAGTAGGGAACCCTAAAATCTCCTTGCTTTTTTAACGACTAGACTTGCCCACATGCAAGCTTTATTTCTAAGCCTAAACAAAAGATAACTAACAACTAACCACCTGGTAAAATCAGTTAACTGATTTAACAGCAAGAAAAACTAAACCAATATATTTGATATTTCACAAAGAATAGATATGCATGAATGAGAACAACAAGTTTAACTTGGAAAAGGCATTAAGTTAACTGCTGCTTTTTGAGTTCTATTCTTAGAAAGCATCGCTGCCCCAATAGGTGACTCACTCATTGATAATTTTGGCAGCTCTGCAACTGGAGTGATGACTTCTGTTTCTTCTGCAGCTTTATGCTTCTGACGCTTCTCTTGATTTTCAATAGAAGAGTATTGTATGATGAAAATCTTGAATTTTGAGTGTAAACATGCCTATATTCGGAAAAGTTTTGCACCAAATTCTAAAAATAGATTACTGATTTTTCTCCAAAAAGTAGAAAAAACTAAGGTCTAGGTTTTGTAAACAATCATGTCTTGAAGAGACCTAGATTGTTAGATTTTGAAAAAGTTGATTCTTTCCTCAAAGAAACAGATCTCCTAAAAAATAGGGCCGAAAAAGCAGATTTTAAAATTTCTCAATCTTTAAGAGGAGCAAAAAGTAGATGGACCTAGATCGATGAAAACTGAAAAAGCTGACCACCTGTTTCTGAAATGCGATGCCCTAGAATATTGGACCATGAAAAAGCATGCCTCTATGCTTCCCAATCTAGAATCCACGAAGAACACTGAAAGAGCACTTCGTTTGAGCCTCCAAATATTGATGAGAAGAAAATTCATCTTTCATCCTTTGGATGCCAACTTGTAAAATATGAAGAATGAATGCTAAAAGCTTTCTTGGATAGAGTTTGGAGATGAAAAAACACTTTGCATGCAAAACCCTATAATTTTGGAGCCCATGCATGAAGTTAGAAACTTTGCATGCAAAAATCTGACTTTGTTTGCATATGCAACGGTGAATTCCTCTTTTATAGGGAAAAAAAGCACATGCGTGTGAATACTTGTTTTGAAAAATGCATGACGAAAGCAGAGAAATGGCTAAGGCATGAACACTTGAGAGTGTTGACTGGACAAGGGCGCCTAGCCATTTTTTTGCGTTTTTCAATTTTTTGCTTGTTTCTGCTTTTGATGAAGCCTGCTACTGACTTTGACAATCTGGAAAACTGGTACTGCTAACTGATAAACTTTGTTTGACCATGGCAATCTCATGTTTGACTATTGCTGAAGTGATCCCCAACTTCGTATCGGTATCTGACGATGTCTGATTGTGATTGCATACCCTAAAAATTGCTGATGGAGGCTGAAGTGGAAGAAAGGCATGGTAGGATGAAAAATATTCCAAGGCATTGAAACTTGGGCGCCCTTCTTGGACAGGGGCACCCAACATCACTAGAGTTAACCATTTTTTCATGATTTCCAACTTTTTCTTGCGCGTTTCCTCCAAAAGTCAATGACCCATGTTTGATCTTCATTTTGTGCTAGCCGTGGAACAACAATGTCTGAAAGTCAGTCAATCTGGCAAGCCCGATCATATCTGAGATGAATTATACCCTTTGCCAACCTCCGACACTGCATTTGATTGATTTTTTGAGAGTCGGGACTGGGTAGACGAAGAAGTTTTGATGATTTTCTGAATGAGCAAAAATATTCTAAGGCACTAAAAGCTAGGCGCCCCTCCTTGACAAGGGCGCCCAAGTCTTCCAGACTTAGTTAAATTTATGAGATTTTCAATTTTCCTTTGACTTTCTTCATTTTGCATGAAATGCCTCCATTTTATTTGCAATTTCCACTATCTGATAGATCCTTAACACTGGATGATGCATCAATTGAATAGCCTAAACATAACTAAGATGATCTCCTTCCTTTCACTGCCTTGAAAACTGCTATTAATTGCTTACTGCATGACTAAATCAGGTTGACAGGTAAATTTGCACGTTTTTCGAGAAGCAGTACAAAAATTCTAAGGCATGAAATGCTAGGCGCCCTTCTTGGACAAGGGTGCCCAAGCATGCCAATGTTGGATTTATTTTCATGATTTTCAACTCTCTTTGCTCCACTTCGCTTGCCAGTTGCATTCACTGTTTTGCATGCAAAGGCTGAATTTGGCTAAGGCATGAAATCCCAGGAGTGCTGACTGGGTAGGGGCGCCTAGAATCTCCAGAGTTAGATTATTTTCGATGAATTTCACAAATGCTAGGTGCCTCTAGCTGGTTGGGGCACCTAGACTTCTAGTGTTAGAAAATTTTACATGAATTTCAACTTTTTCATCTCTCTCCATTCACCATTCATCGTTGTTTGTGCAACATCTGAGACTTTGAATCTAACACCTGGCAGCTGACTTTCCTCCATTGATGACTTCTGAGCTTATGCTTTGTCTTCTGAAAAAGCAAAATCAACCCACCAGAGAAATCTTGATGGTTTGACGATTCTGACTAGACTAGTCTGATTAGGAAGTATTTTTGACCAATCAGAACCAGTTAGAGCCCTCCATGCAAAGATTCTATTTTTGGAAACTTTCTATTTTTAGAAAGTTTTGCCAGCATCCATTTGACAATAAATCCAGAAAACCTAGAATCTAGTCTATTTTTAGAAATTTCGACTTTTGATGACAATTTTCACAATACTTGACCAATCTTTACAAAATGCCTTAATGAAGCAAATTTTTTGATTTGGGCACAACAATTGGCTCTGTTTGGGGGACCATGTCGAATACTTACGACATAGGAGAACCAAGAATCTTTGGACTTCGCAGCATAGATCAATGTTTTATCCATTGGCCATCAGAGTCAAGATCATTTCCTAATCACCTATCACAAGACTTTTCCCTAAATCATCTAGGACAAGATTTCCTAAAATCACCTATAAGTTGGAACTTTCCTAAATCACCTAAAACAAGATCGCCTAATCACCTACAACACGACAAAACTTCACAAAACGGGGAAACACAACACAACATAATGCAGGAAAATATTACAGAATGGGGAAACACATTACGAAAACAGAAATAAAAATTACTCCATCCTCGAAGGAATGAAGTGCTTCAAATATTGCCCGTTGTATGGCAGTGGGAATGGATTACAACGATGCCGCTTCTGCCTGAAAGGCTTCACTTCTCTTTTGATGGGTATTGCAGTAGACAATTCCTCCGGGATGAAGATTCTCAAATCTTCATACGCCTAGGCAAAGGAACCCTAACAAAAGTTAGAATATGGCGCAAAGAGGGTAGCAGATAACACTGAGGCATCGGTTTTGCTGTCGTCCATCCTCGGGATGTCTCTGATGTCGAACGTTTCAAACCAGTCAATTGCGTTCCAAACTTGGTTTCTATAATGCCGTAGGTGATCCTTTCCGACCTGAAAATATCCTTTGATTGGCTCATTGATCAACTCTACATCCCCTTTAACACATAGGAGTTCAATTCCCATGTCTTCGGCATTTTTGTGGCCTAACAAAAGCACCTCTTTTTCAGCTTCAGTGAATTCTAGTTGCAGGCAATATGCAAATGGGTACAACTGTCCTTTAGGGGAGATGATCATTTCTCTTGCTCTTGAACTTGCAGTTGAACAACCCCCATCGAACTGCATTGTCCATAACTTTGTATCCTCTGTTAGTCTCTTTTCAAAACAAGCAATGTTCTGGTCTTCAGTTTCTATCTCTAACAGCGTCACATAATTACTAGGACCTATTTCTTGATATCCCATGATTTGATTCATTCTTAAATTCTCAGGACATGTAGTACAGGTATGTGCATCGGTCTCATGGAAAGAACAAAATGCTACATTTTGTGTAGCTTCAATCGTTGGTCTCGGTGGAGGTGCTGGCAATCGTGGCTTGCAATTATTGAAAGGCTGAAAATTATTTCTCTTTGGCTGGTATGGTTGCTGAGGTTGGTATTATGGTGGTGGTAGTGCAAGCATCTCATTGGCTACCTTATGTAGTAGTGGATTTGTAGAACTCTGAACCAGAGGCTTGATTGAATCCTTCTTCATCTTGTCGGAAGTAATCATGTTATCCTCAATCTCGATGACATGTTCTTGCGCATCCGTCGATTTTGTTTCTTTTGCCGTCTTGAGGAAGAAGGCTATTTCTAATGGAAGAGCATTTATGAAGCAGCTCATCACAATCTTTGGTGATGGAATAAGTGTAGAAGAAAGTCGTGTAACAAGACAATTAAATCTTGCTACAAACTCCCTCATGGGCTCATTGTGCTCTATCTTTGAATTTGCAAGTTGGGCAAACAACAGATGATTGTGTTCAGTGGGTTTGAATCTCGCCAAAAATTTCTTGCTCATAGTTGCCCAGTTTGTAATACTGCCCAACTCCAGGTGATTGAACCAGTCGGTAGCATTCCCAACAAGAGTCTCCACAAAGAGACGCACTGCGATGTCCTCATGTGCTACATGCAACATGATGCAAGCCGTTGTGAATGCAGAGATATGTTCATCCGGGTGTTGACTCCTGTCGCTGTGAAACCAAGGAAAGTGCTTCCTTGACCCTTTAGGTAACTCATGATTTTCTTGCAAAGCCAAAGGTCCAATGTTGTTACCCCAAGGTGATGGGGGTGGACGTTGCTGATTTCTATCAGCATGATTATTATTTGCATTATTGTGATTATCACCCATTGCTTCTGGTTGGATCACAGGTTCTATTCCCACGCAATAGGATGCCAGATGGTCATTCTTGTGACATAAAGTGTAAGCTTTCTTGAAGTTTTATGCCTCATGCCCCATGTTGGGTGCTAGAAAATTGTTGGCGTTTCAATTTGCAGCTCTGGAATGCGGATTGGAAATGGACAGCTATGCTCAATTGAACTGCTCTTCAAATTAGGAGGGGAAGCTCCCTCTTCGCTGATGATGCTTAAAAAGAATACTAAACTACTCGCCAATCTTTTTATTTTCAGCTAAGAGCACAAAGTTATAAAACTCTTCGCGTTGTAGTTGAGGTTTTCTCTTTTCTAAAACTTCAAACTACAACTAGGCCTACTCTAAAGACACTTCTAACAACT
The DNA here is from genome assembly GCA_007258455.2 of Sequoia sempervirens. Lineage (NCBI taxonomy): Eukaryota > Viridiplantae > Streptophyta > Pinopsida > Cupressales > Cupressaceae > Sequoia > Sequoia sempervirens. Next base: position 17,914 of record VDFB02179012.1, read on the forward strand.
CAAGTAAACTCAGAGCTTGAGAATCAGAAGTAAACAATGAATGATTTGATTAACACATAAACTTAAATAAAATTTCTCCCAGATAACACCTGAAGACTCATTGTACTTATGAGATGTAAGCTGAAATAAAGATTATGCAAGCAAATACGTAGGACAAAATACTAAAGGAGATTGAGATAGTAAATCAAAGCAAAGTAGGCATGAGATTTCCTTACTCAAGTTTCCAATAGCAATTACACTAGAAAAAGATTGAACATAAACTGAACAATGATTTGCAGCAAAGATAGGTTTGCAAACTTGCTCTTACACAAAATGAACAGACATTGAATAACAAAATTGCAAAAAAAGTAGGCTCAACGATTTGTTATTACAATAACGGTTGAAAAGAAATGGGCAAGGGTGCCCTTATTTACACACAAACAAGAAGTAGGGAACCCTAAAATCTCCTTGTTTTTTTTACAACTAGACTTGCCAACATGCAAGCTTTATTTCTAAGACTAAACAAAAGATAACTAACAACTAACCACCTGCTAAAATCAGTTAATTGATTTAACAATAGGAAAAGCTCCAACTATACATTTGGTATTTCACAAAGAATAGATATGCATGAATAAGAACAAAAAGTTTAACTTGGAAAAGGCATCAAAGTAACTGTTGCTTTTTGAGTTCTATTCTTAGAAAACATTGCTGCCTCAATAGGTGACTCACTCATTAATAATTTTGGCGGCTCTGCAATTGGAGTGATGACCTTTGTTTCTTCTACAACTTTATGCTTATGACGCTTCTCCCGATTTTCAATGGAAGAGTATTGTATGATGAAAGTCTTGAATTTTGACTATAAACACGCCTATATTTGGAAAAGTTTTGCACCAACTGCTAAAAATAGATTGCTGATTTTTCTCCACAAAATGCAGAAAAAGTTGAGGTCTAGGTTTTGTAAATAATCACGTCCTGAAGAAACCCAGATTGTTAGATTTTGAAAAGCTGATTTTTTCCTTGAAAAAGCAGATCTCCCAAAAAATAGGACCAAAAAAGCAAATTTTAAAATTTCCCAATCTTCAAGAGGAGCAAAAAGCAGATGGACCAAGATTGATGAAAACTGAAAAAGCTGACCACCTATTTTTGAAATGTGATGCCCTAGAAAATCGAACCATGAAAAATTTGCCTCTATGCTTCCCAATCCTAAATCCACGAAGAACACTGAAAGAGCACTTTGTTTGAGCCTCCAAATCTTGATGAGAAGAAAATTCTATCTTTCATCCTTTGGATGCCAACTTGTAAAATATGAAGAATGAATGCTAAAAGCTTTCTTGGATAGAGTTTGGAGATGAAAAAGCACTTTGCATGCAAAACCCTATAATTTTGGAGCCCATGCATGAATATAGAAACTTTGCATGTAAAAATTTGACTTCGTTTGCATATGCAACGGTGAATTCCTCTTTTGTAAGGAAAAAAAGCACATGCGTGTGAAGACTCGTTTTGAAAAATGCATGACGAAAGCAGAGAAATGGCTAAGGCATGAACACTTGGGAGTGCTGACTGGACAAGGGCACCTAGGCTCCCCAGTGTTAGCCATTTTTTCGCATTTTTCAATTTTTTGCTCGTTTTTGCTTTTGACAAAGCTTGCTATTGACTTTGATGATCCGGAAAACTAGTACTCCCAACTAATAAACTCTGTTTGACCATGGCAATCTCATGTTTGACCATTGTTGAAGTGATCCCTAGCTTTGTACTGGCATTTGACTACATCTGATAATGATTGCATGCCTCGGAAATTGTTGACAGAGGCTGAAATGGAAAAAAGGCATGGTAGGATGAAAAATATTCTAAGGCATTGAAACTTGGGCGCCCTTCTTGGATAGGGGCGCCCAATATCACCAGAGTTAACCATTTTTTCATGATTTTCAATTTTTTCTTACGTGTTTCCTTTGGAAGCCGGTGACCCTCGTTTGATCTTCGTTTCGTGCCAGCCGGTGAACAACAGTGTCTGAAAGTCAATCAATCTGGCAAGCCTGATCATATCTGAGATGAATTATACCCTTTTCCAACCTCCGACATTGCATCTAATTATTTTTTGAGAGTTGGAATTGGGCAAACAGAGAAGTTTTGATGATTTCCTAAATGAGTGAAAAATATTCTAAGGCATTGAAAGCTAGGTGCCCCTCCTTGATAGGGGCACCCAAGTCTTCTAGACTTATCAAATTTATGAGATTTTCAATTTTCCTTTGCCTTTCATTGTTTTGCGTGAAATGCCTCCGTTTGATTTGCAATTTCCGTTGTCTGACAGATCCTTAGCACTGGCTGATGTATCAACGAAATAGCCTAAACATAACTGAGATGATCTTCTGCCTTTCGCTGCCTTGAAAACTGCTATTAACTGCTTACTGCGTGACTGAATCGGGCTGATAGGAAAATTTGCACGTTTTTCGGGAAGTAGTCAAACAATTCTAAGGCATGAAATGCTAGGTTCCCTTCTTGGACAAGGGCACCGAAGCATGCCAAAGTTGGATTTATTTTCATGATTTTTAACTTTCTCTTTGCTCCACTTCACTTGCTAGTTGCGTTCACCGTTTTGTGTGCAAAGGCTGAATTTGGCTAAGGCATGAAATCCCAGGAGTGTTGATTGGGAAGGGGCGCCTAGGATCTCCAAAGTTAGATTATTTTCCATGAATTTCACAACTACTAGGCGCCTCTAGCTAGCTGGGGCACCTAGACTTCCCAATGTTGGAAAATTTTACATGAATTTCAACTTTTCCCTTCATCTCTCACCGTTCACTGTTCATCGTTGTCTGTGCAGCATCGGAGACTTTGAATCTAACACCTAGCAACTGACTTTCCTCCATTGATGACTTTTGATCTCATGCTTCGTCTTCTAAAAAAGCAGAATCAACCCACCTGAGGAATCCTGATGATTTGACGATTCTAACTAGAGCAGCTTGATTAGGAAGTATTTTTGACCAATCAAAATCTGTTAGAGCCCTCCATGCAAAGATTCTATTTTTTAGAAAGTTTTGCCAGTATCCATTTGACAATAAACCTAGAAAACCTAGAATCAAGTCTATTTTTAGAAACCTTCTAAAAATAGAAATTACTATTTTTAGAAATTTTGACTTTTGACGACAATTTTCACAAGATTTTGACCATTCTTTACAAAATGCCTTAATGAAGCAAATTTTTTGATTTGGGCACAACAGGGAGAAATAGCTGAAGATAGGAGATAGTTGAGGGACCAACCTGGCATTTTTAATAAGTATTCCACAAAACAGATATTAGACTAGTACAAGACCATTTTAGAGTGCATGTGTTTGCTCCTTTGGGAGAAATAGCTGAAGATAGGAGATAGTTGAGGGACCAACCTGACATTTCTAATGAAGTGTATTCCACAAAACAGATGTTAGGAAAGAACCCATTTGAATGATGTATATTTGGCTTCACAATTGTTGTGCAAAAGCCACACAAATGTGCAGTTTGTAAACTATGGACAAGTGAGTGGTAGTAGGAAAGGATACCAGGAATATAATTGGTAATAGATTAAAATAAGGCAGTTTTTCCTGTATAAATGACACAGTACACTGTGTGATCCTTTCAAGTGTTGGATGTATCTTGAGCTGTCCCTAAAGCATGTCTCCATTTCCCCATGTACTGGAAACCTGGTGAAACTTTGGATTATATATGCAATGTAAGTTTGATTATGCATCTACAACTGCTTTTATAACTGACCTGTCTAATACATCAATGAATTATTATTAATATAATATAGCTTAATGCTGAGCTGATTCTCCAACAATAGCAAGTGAATAGACAGTTCTAAAATACTGTAGTTTAAAGGGTTTATAGCTTGTTTTAATAACTCATAGTTTTTAAGGTTAAAACATAAGGAAACTGAAAAATACATATTGATGAACCATTTGGGATATTTTGAGGAATATTGATAAATTGTATCTTGGATTCATCAATGTAATCTAAAATGCACCGTCAACATGCAAGGCTACTGCTGCACTATGATGTAGGGTTTCTTTTTCTTTTTTCTCTCCTCGCCTAAAACTGATCTCGATGTTTGTGAGATGAATGTGATGTATAGAAATCCTGTCAAAATCCATTATCAAAATGCCTTAGTTGCCACTGTAAAAACCATAGTGCCACTTAGAAATGCTAAACGTTTTCCCTCTGAATTATATCTCTCTGGATATGATCTATGCAGAGAAAATGTCATATCAAATGAAGGATAAAAAGATGGTCAGTAAAACATGCACTTCTCAAGTTTATATATGCCAAGAGAAATCCATAAATGCAAATATGAAGAAAATTCAGAATAAGCATTGGTAAAAACATAAGTAGCAATCATAAGGTATCCTCTTTCTTTTGCATCACTCTTCCCTTTCTGCATCCTTCCTACCAAAAGAACCTCCCATTATTTGAATAATGTTGGCTATAAATCCAAAACCCTCAACTGCAAGGGTTAATATTGTGATATACTTAGGTTATTTCAATTTCAAAAATCCTAAAGAGGATAATTTATCCCCTTATATTTTTTTGAGGCCATTGTGTACCAGTTCTCTCTCTTCAACTTGTAACACAGAACTGATAGAATTTTTCTGTCAAAATGATAAGCTAGACACGGTTGTAGCACAAGAGTTTATGACAACAAATAGATAGAAATAATATTGTTCAAATGGAAAGGTTTTTGTTACATTTATAAAAATACACACAATGAAAACAGTTTTGCAAACCCTTTGAACCAATGCCTAGTTGGATAGGGCACTCTTTTTCTGGGTATGTAGGTGACGGTACTGGGCTATTACTGTCATGGGTGGGAAAAGTTTTTGTAGAAGTGGACTGCCTTGTTCCTGTCTAGGATTGGAGAATTTCCCAAGTTGGTGGGACCTCATTCATCCTATTGTTGGGACATACCTGGGAGAAAGATAACAGATATTAGATTGAATGCCAAACAAAAATAAAATCTTATATTACACAGGCTTCCAAGAAGCCGCCAGCTGTAACCATCAAGACTACTTGGGATAACCATCTATATAAATACATATGCTAAGATTTTTTATCATATGCCAATTATCCAAGGTTTTTGAAAACTGAAGAAAATATAAAAAAAGTTGAAATTCTAGGCGTTTCATTTACTTAGAAAAAACATCTGAATAAATACATTGTCAAACATCAAAATATGAAATTTATCTTTTAAAACAGCAGAAATATGTATCCATTATCAATTGTCAGCAAAAATTTATACCCATATATAGTTTGGATCAAATGTTAAACAATACTTATCTGATGTAACTCTTTGGAATGGCTACTTGCATCCCTAGAAGAATCTATGGAGTAGGCCTCTTAAGCTATGGTTGCAATCCAGGAGGAATTAATTTTCAATAATGCATGTACTCATACACAAGAGCCCTTGCCAGGACAATTCTGGCTGTACTATATACCCCAAATTGGACACACTTTGTGTGCCTCTTCTCCAATGCTCACTGCCTGCCTATCCACCATCTTTCATGGGTGACCTTAGCTCTCTCTGCTATTTCCAAGCCCACTCATTTTTATCTCCCTTTTAACCAAAGGGCCATACTAACCTTTATTTTTATCTCCCTTTTAATTCCAAAGGATTATTTACATGAGGCAATAACTTTCTTTTCTTAGTTTGGGAATTAAACTATTTAAAAATTTAAATTAATCACACTTTGGATTATAGACCCTCACTTGGTTGTGGCTGCTGTGGTAGCACATGCTAGGGGTAGCAACCTGTGGCAGCAGCTTAGAAAGCATACATGGTTGTCAGAGTTCAAAACTGTATGTCTAATAAACAGGTGCAAGTGTTTGAACCTTGAGCTTGAAATTCATTTTATGCGTGATCCAAGTTAGAAATAATAGTCAAGGAAAATAGATGCTCGTCTTTTTTCTTTATACCTTGACATCTATGATTGAGATAAACATTGAGAAACCAAAATTGTGAATACTAGAGCAAATTTTTGTTTTCCTTATAAAATTAGGTATCTCGTATTGCTTTATCACTAGCACCTGCACTGTTAATAGGTTCAGTGGGTTTTCCAATAGGGAGCATGGATGCATGCCAATTGAAAGTGCTTTGTTGTACTGAGAAGAATAGTCCAATAAAATAAAACAATTTCAGTGATTGAATACTAGTTTCTGGTATGAGACAACTTTTCCAGCATTTATTAGGCTTGAAAACCCACAGGGAAAAGCCTATTGGCTAATAAACAGAGAAATTACAAATAGGTGTTTTCTGTGAGAGATTCTCTCCTCTTAAAGGTGAGGAGAGCTAGCAATTCTGCTTGTAGTCTACTGGGGAAGAGTTGCATCTGTTCTGAATGAATTCTAGACAACATGCTCTACCCAGTTCACCGTAAAAGAGTTAAGCTCTCTAGATACAAAGGACCATAACTTCCATGTAAAGTGTATTTGCATCTTTTAGGAATGCAATTGTCAACATGATACACACTTTTGATGTTTCTTTTCCATGTTCCATGATCACCCAGATATCTCCTAGCACCCCTTTCCAATGCAAGTGTTCCACAAAAGGCTTGACATATTTTCTTTCAATCCATCATGGAAAGCTGAAAGGTTAGCACTGCCAAATTGTATACAACAGTTTCTTCTCACTAGCATGTAACACCTACATTGGCTGTGAATTCTATCATATACGTCTTGATTGCAAAGTCTGCCGAAGAAGAGTACAAGCAAATTAGACAACGTGCAGTTAATGATTTTCATTTGTTTCAATTTTTTAGCCTAGTTTAAGTAGAGGAGAATGTCTGAACTTGTAAACCATAATGGCCTGCTCAAGACCTTGCATTTTAGTGTAAAAAATCTTTGAGAAGTTGGTTCATGGTACATTAGTTAACTCCCATTAATAATAGCCAACAAGAAATATGAGTGATTGAAAGTAAACCCTTTGCACATACTATCTATGACGTGGTTGAGGTAATGCTCATGACTGATAAAATGGCATATCAAACTTTAAAGAAAGATATTGCATGATGAGTGTCGTACACAGGCAATTAGGCTTGCAAGTAATATTGCAAATTGTCAACATACTAATTAAAACATTCATGCCCATCAAATTATTATTGAAGCCGATGATGTCAAAAATAGTATCTTCAACAGCAACTAGAAATGCTCTGTTATGTAGCACTAGCGAAGTTCTAGGGTAGAAGTTGCATTAATCTGAACTGTAACAGTGGCATGTTGAGAGAGGGTATTAGCAATATATAATTTATGGCATGAACCTCGGTCAATGCATATAACTAGGTAATTAATGTTACAGCTTTATGAAATGTTTATTGATGGAAATTGTACCAATTTAGGCTGCCCAACTATTTTATATCATTACATTTATGTGTAATACATGAAGAACGGAATGAATACTCTTGGGGAAGGTCTCTTGGTAGTTTTTCAGGGATGCCAAAGTGTATAATTTGTCTTCTTTTTCCAAGAAGCTTCTGCCTGTCTATTAACTATTGGCATCCGATTGGCATATAAAAATGGGCTATGTCATTTGGCTTATGTGAAGCAGTTTTATCAACTACAAGGGTTCAACTTTTGATATTTTCTATCTGGTAATCTTTGCTTTCTTTGCAGAATAAATTGTATATGTGAAATCTTATGATATTTTATCATGTCGAATGATTGCTTTTAGTTTCTGGGTGGCATAACTTTCTTTGCAATTTAGATAGTTCTTGTGTATGAAATTCATGATATTTTCCCAAATGGAAGGATTGCATTTAGCTTATGGGCAACATTTCTGTAACTTAATATTGAGATGTTCAAAAGACAAGTAAAAGACATGCAAATTTTTGAAAAATTAATTTTAACAGCAATTTGTGCTTTGTACATAATGGATACAAAATATAGAATTTTGAGAGATTTGGCAGTCTAGAAATTATTGAATGACAAAATATTATTTACCTAATATATAATCATTTGTAATATCATTGGTGTGGATTAAGACAACTATGTTTTAGCTAACATACGAGAAGGGCGATGTGTTAGGATATAATCATGAGCAAGGTCACTCTTAAATCTTATGGGATACAAGAGCTTGAAGCTTAACTTTGGGATTGTGTAGAGTTTGTCAGACTCATAAAAATGAGAATACATTAATTTTATACATACTTTAGTTAGTTTATCTGTTATCATGGTTGCTAGGTCTATTTCATTGTAATAGATGATTTGACTATTTGATTTTGAATTTTTATTACTGGTGGTAGCGGTGGTTTTATTACTGATGTTAGTGGTAGTGAACAATTACAGCTTGGCTATTACGCGATTGTAGCTCTTCGGAGTTAGAGAATCTCACATTTTTTATTCCAGAATGTTATTTCTATTAGCTCGAATGAACATACTCTTGCCATGAAGGAACATTGAATTGACATAAATCAAATCAGCTTGTGTGAGATAAGCCTGGGATGTTTGAAATGGTGTGATACTAGTTGAGATAAAAAAATATAAAAACGATGAATCTTAAGTTTCTTTCTTGATGCTCTGCAGGTTAACACAACTGCAGACTTATTGATGCAAAAGTTCGAAAGTCCATCCTGTCCACGTTCTCCGCAGGCTTGGTTTAACTTTGCAAAGGAGACGGCTAGGTGTAAAGTTCAGAATTGGTGCGATGGATGGACATCATTTAGGAGAAAGCCTTTCCGGATCGATTCAACTCACTTCAAAGCATTTAATCTTTCTAGCATACAAACAAAATATTCCGTGCAACCCCAGTTGCAATCTGAGGTATCGCAGAAAGGAGAAATAAACATGAATAATGTAAGGTGATCTTGGAACTTTTGATTCAGCAGGAGGCGGCAAAAATAAGTTAGTTTATGCAATAACTTTTAATTTCAAATCCATCCTCCATTTGGCTTGTGTTTACAATGTAATGCTTCATCACTTAGCGACTTACGTTGCAGTAATTATCACACATAGCCAAGCTGTAGAAAACCATTACTGCTCCTCTATGTAGATGTTTCCATTTGTAATCAATAATTTTTATTGTTGCACGAGCTGTGAAGATATTTTGACTTTGTATGGTGGTGAATATTGAGATATATTACACCTCCAAAAATAAATGGAAAGAAATATAGATTTAAACTGAACTAGACATCACTACAATATGCTCGTAGTTCAGGAGATTGGTGTACAAATAAATAGAAAATAATGTAGGTGGGACAAACGCCCAAATTATTCAATTTTATATGCATTCAATTTTAGGTGGCAACAACTATAGGCATCTCAATTTAAAACCAGTAAAACAAAGACCACTATCCACTGTCCAAACTTAAAAAACTGATTTACTAGAAAGTTTGCAATGGGGTCTCATTCTGTATTTTATCATAATTGAGATCAAGATTTTATTCTTATGAGGAGTGTCTATATTATTGTCACATTAAAAAAAAAGGTGGGAGGAAGAAGTCACATTTCTAGAATTCAAATGGGGCCAAACCCAAAACATAACATAAAACACAATTACAAACCAGTGTTACGACAAAAGCAAGAGTAGGAGGTGGGTCTTGTTGTCACATGAAATTGCACTTTGCTAAACACGTTATTCGACATTCCAATGACACAATGGAACTAACCTCAAGGTGTGGGACCTTACAAATGAGGTTAGATCTTTGGAGAAGGTCGACTTCCTCTAAAAAACTAGATGCAACAATATTGGTCCAACCTAGCATTGGATAACTTTACTTTAATCTTAATCTATCAAACTGTAGAAGGAAAAGGGAGAATTGAATGCTGGAAATTGGAAATATGGTGATGCATCAAGATTGAATGTATTTCTTCTTGCCTGTAATTGCACGAAGTATCAACAAAATCACTAAAGAAGTCTACACAGTTCCTCATTTCATCAGTTTTACAAGAAAGGATGAATGTTAGGGTCTGAAAGATCATAAAAGGGGTACAAATTGCCCACGATTAACACTTAAAACAAATTAGCACAATCATACAACCTACAAAAATGATTTCATTCATTCATTCATGGAGGTATCAAACATTACACAAGATACAAGTATTGAGAAAAGGTAAAAATAGTGATATAAACACAAAGGCATACAAGCCAATTTTACAGTTGCAAAATGTAAAGGTTGCATAAATTTGTTAGAGAAAATCTAGGGAAGAACCATTACAATGAGCACAAAAGTGGCTTAAATTCATTTGCAAGTCGTAGGAGAGAGATAGGGCATGTGATTGGGTAGGAAGCCCTAGCCAAAAACCTTGCAAATCAGGTGTAGACATCTGGACTTCAAATCTCGAGCTCAAAGCTTGTCATAAAGGCCTTGACATCATAGCCATGCTTCCACATTAATGAATGTATGCATAGAGAGCAGAAATCCCCACAAAATTCATAGCAAAATTGTGGCTAAAGATGGTCCTTTGATAGAAAAGTGGTCTGCAAACGATAAATGAAGCATGGGCATTGTTTTTGATAAAGGTTAAAAGAGGTTTTGAAGGGACCCGAAACCCTTTACAAACAACAACAAAGCTGCAAAAAAGACAACCTACAGCCAGCCAAAAACCAGCTCCCAAACAAGACCCTTCAAGATTTACATTTAGAGCTACTCTTATGGGAGCAGAGAGTCATGTCAAAAGAAGGCCTAGAGGATTTAGCTTTTTTGCCCTTAACAGTGATCCAACCCTCTTCCACTTGCACTGCCTTATCATGCCAGGCCAGCTCACTATTTTCCAGAAGGTGAGTGCTTGCAGCTATAGTCTTAGATATTTCATCATTATTCCTTCGTGCAGCCAAAGACATAACTGAAGAGCCACCGGAAATGGACGCCATGGCGCTATCACCAGAAATGGCAGCCTAGGACCTAGTCACTAGCTCTTTAGGGGTAGACCCACCATTTGGTACATCCGAAGGGGATGCACCAAGAACCTGAGAATCATAAGCAACCACCTCAGAAAAACTCTTATGTTCATATTTCTTCTCAACTGTATAATGTTGTTGAGAAGCGCCTTTCCACCAAGTAGCCGTCTTTGCTTTTTTCTCAAATCCACATTGAGCAACAACATGACCTATTTTAAAACATCTTCTACATCGGAAGGGAATCCCTTCATAATCCAAAGATTGGACCCAAGAGCCTTTAGAAGATTTAAGTACAACCTCAGCAGGTAGCCCTTTTGAAGCATGGGCATTGTTTTTTCCACTTGGCGGTAAAAAATACAATTAAAATAATTTTTGTAGCCTTAAGAATCAAATCTGGTAGTTGGGGAAGTCACTACAAATGAATGGCATTTTTGGGTCAAAATGTGAAAATTTGTCAAACTTGACCAAAATTTCGCATGTGGTTTGAAATCTTGACAGGAACTGGATGACAGGAGTGGAATTGGAAACAAATTGGACATTTGGACCTTGGTCCAAAAATCTAAAGGGAACTCGAAGTTTCAACGAGAGAAAGGTGGTGATAGCGGGGATCAAAAACAAATTTGGACATTTGGACTTTGGTTCAAAAGTTCAAAGGGAACCCAACATTTTGAAAGGATGAAAAGAGGAAGTAGGGAGTGGGAACAAAAATGGACATTTAGACTCTATCCACCTATTGGGACCTAAAGTTCAGATGGAAGAAAGGCGATGGGAGTGAGAATTAGAAAAGAATTTGGACATTTGGACCTTTGTTCCTTTGGGATCTGAAGTTTTGACGGGACTGAAAGAAGAAAAAGAAGAATGGAGAATCAAGAACAAACTTGGACATTTTGTTTAGGACCTGAAACCCCAAAAGGACCTTTTTGAAGAAAAAAAGAATGGGGAATTGAGATCGGACTTGGACATTTGGACTTGGTCCAAATTTCTGTTTGGGACTCGAAACCCCAAAAGGACATTTTTAAGAAAAATAAGAATGGGGAATTGAGAACAAACTTGTCCAAATGTTTGTTTGGGACTTGAAACCTTAAAAAGACCTTTTTGAAGAAAAAAAGAATGGGGTATTGGGAACAAATATCCCATTTGAAATAATTATAGTCTAATAATTAGATTATTGATTATTTATGGATGGGGGTTGTTGAATAGGTGTGACTAATACCCTTTTAGGTATTATGTCATCCTTTCTCCTATATTTAAGTGGGCTCTCTCTCATTTGAGAGATGGAGAATTTGAAGATTGATAGTGAATTCTATCATTATGCACATGAGGTGTTATTGATCATGTGGAAGTATGGAGAAGTATTCCACAGGTTCAGTCTATTTTATAATAGACCATTATTGTAAGTGTTCTAATAAAATGATGCTTTATGTGGAATATACCATTATTGTAAGTGTTCTAATAAAATGATGCTTTATGTGGTTTTTTACCTGAAAAGGTTTTCCCCATCTATATCTTGTGTAATGTGTAAATTTAATGCTTGTATGATTCTCATTTTATTTATTTTATGCTTTATTTATAATGATTAGTATTCTAAGATCCTAATTTTTAACAAAAACATTGTATCATATTTAAAACTTTGAGGATGTCCACTTATATACTAGACACATTATAGATAAGATTTAAATACAAAATAAATGGAAAATATTCTAGAAGATAGTAAAAATACATAATATTTATAGAAATTAATTTCAAATCAAAACATTACAAAATAATAATTATGTGAGTAGTTTTCATTTAGAATACCATACATCATAAAAATAAAACTTCAAAATATTATTATAGAAATAATATTTATTTATATTAATTTAGGATTTCTTAATCAATATATGTTATTTCACATCTTTATTTTTATCAAAGATGATCAAAACTGTTAATTTTAAAATGCATTTTGAAAAAGAAAGGATTAAGGCTAAAACCTATTCTATGACAACAATGAATTGAGCTAGATAAACACATTGTATGTGTACGCTATTGATTTAAATAAGGTTTACTATGGTTAACATTTCTTATCTATACAAGTTATTATTTATCTCATTAGAATAATTAATTGAAAATACATCTAATCTAGTTTATGTATATGAAATACATTGAATATATACCAATTTTCTCAAAATATAATAAATAAAACAAACCATTTACATATATTAAATAAAATTAAAGCTATATGCATTTATGCCTTCACTAAAAGCATACCATTACCACAAAAATTTAGATTGAAATATTTTTTCTTTAACTCCTACCTACCCATATCTAATTAATGTGGACCTTAATAAAACAGAATAAAAAATCCTTTTTATATAATTAGGTTTACAATTTCAATGTAAGGACCCAATTTGAGTCAATGAGAAGACCGGTGATTGACTTTAACAACTTCCACAAGAGATATATTTGTTATTGACAACAAATCAATACAACACCTTTGTAGTCATTTTTTTTATTGAGTGTGGCAAGTTTTTAAATTTTTTAAAGGTAAGAGTTATGCATAGTGTAAATTTTTGGAATTATGACAAGTTTAAATTGGATTCACAAATATTTCTAATGTTTGATAAGTACATTTATGTGTGCTACCTTCTTAATTGTTGAATATAACAAACACGTTCATTTGATAAAAAATTTGGTAGATTCGATACTTTTGAGCATTCATAACAAAAACTCATTAATGAATTGGCAATTAGTTCATTGCTATTATGAGATTTCAAATTTTTAAATTGTCCTTTCTTAAAATGAATGTGATACTAAAATTCCTTGCAACAAGCAAAATATTACATAAGTCTCTATAAAGCACAAACACATTTGAATGAACTTTATTAACAATAAAACTACTCTAAAAGCTAGTGAACCTAATCTTATATCTTAATTTATTATGTTCACTCAAAACTCACAAAGCCTCATTCAAGAGATGTGGCACCATATAAATTTAAGATCAAGATAAGTATATGTTGCAACTTTATATTTAAGTAAACCAACATCATAGTCAATTGAAAAATATAAACATTGAAGACTTCATAACACAAGAAATAAAATAAATATTGAAGCCATGAATAGTTAATGGTGAAAATCTAAAGTTGGTACAAGAAAAACATAAGAATTGACAACAAACTAAAAATACTATTAAGTAGAACATTTTACAACACTTATTAGAAATATCTTAATTCCTCATTTTTCCATACTTAAAATCACATATATGAATTATGAACCTTGTTATTACTATCTATTCTTGCAATGTATATATGGTAAATAAACAAAAATATTTAGAACATCTACTTAACATAGACTAATATTATATGAATTGATGAAACATCCACAACTACTCTATTGTGCCCACTATAGCAGTATTCACATAAGCATCAACAATACAAGTAATGGCAACATAAATAAAGTGTGATAATGATTTAGGTGGTACAAGGAACATATCAATATCACAATATCACTTTGGAATATGAATCTTGAATGATTAGAAGAGACATTACTTACATTAATTTTAAGTTATTTTAACTCATGTAAACCCTTTTCAGCATGAATTCACTAATTAATCTTACTATCTTCTATCTTCTATTTATCTTAACCTTAAAATTATTGAAAATCACATTAGTATCAAGCTTTAATTGTATGTATGTGGGTTTCAATTTATTGAGTGCTTCTAATCAATAGTGGGAGACACAATGACTTTTATTACAAATTTTTTACTCTTTTTTTAGTGCACATGATGGAAAAATCAATGGATTAAATTAATTATTTGATGTGTAAATTATTGCGAAATTAAATTAAGAGGTTTTTATTTACATGGTCATGACATGAGATTTTTTGATGCTATTGTAATAAAATGCCTATAGCACCAATCACATTTATCTATAGATCTATTTTAATTAATTAACTCAAAATTGAAATTTAAACACTTCCCTCCAAAAACATCTAAAACACATCATTATGTCATTTATTGAAACATTAAATACATTTATTCTAAAAATTGAAGATTTATTAAACATTATTTAATTATAAAAATTATCAAAAAACTTCATTAATTAAGTCAAGAGACTTCCTACAGTAACACCAACCAAAACTCGTCACACAAAAAATGATGTGCAACTGCCAGTAAGCAAGACGAAGAGTGGATTGTGCTGTCGAAATGGCTAGCTGGCATGGAAAGTGTGAAACGTTTCATCAGGACAGTTGAAGAGTCGCTCATTAAAGAATTTATACCTGAAGTAGCTTATGGAATGTTTCTTGCCGTCATTCTCGAATTTTGATTTCTACGCAGGTTTCCATCGCCATTTGCTTTGTACGCAAGTTTTGTTTCTTTTCATCCTGGTGACATACAGTGCGCATTCTTCAAATATCTGACAATGGCTATGCGAATAATAAATAAAAAAGAAACGGGTCTCTTGCAGTCGTTACATATAAGTAGAATTTTCACTCCAATTAAAATCTAAAAAGAAGTTAGATTTATATATTTATTTTAGTTAGTATATAGATGTTTAAAGAATATTACCCTCAGCATTATTGTTATAACTGAATTGACACCCTTTTTTAATTTAAAATAAAGAATTGTTATCCTAAACAAATGCTAGTCAATAAATACAGTTATTTTTTATGTGAAAAATACCATCAAATTTAATAATTAATATTTGTTTTGAGTAAAAAATTAATAAAATATGGTTTGTTCATAAATAAAAACAATAATAACTAATTTAAAATTCTAATTACAATAATATATTTATCAAAAATAAATATTAATAAAATTGTTTTGTTGATTTTCATTCCCAATTCTATATATACAAATCCAAATTAATTATATTGGTGACAATTCCTTCAATTTTCATGAAAAAATCTTCTTAACAAAAGCTTTATTAAAGATTAGAACATGTTATTTATAATTTAATAATATCCAAAATCTCTTCAATACTATTGTTGTATCTAGATGGTACCGAATTCAAACCGCTTCAATATAAAAATAAATATCCAAAGCCTCAAATAACAAACAACCTGATGATACCAATAAAATTGAAAACTAAAACCATCCTTTCAACTACCCTCTACAAAGCTATATAATATTTTATCTGCACTTTACAGTGCAATAATAGTGGTGGAGAGAATGTTTGGGTGGAACAAAGATTCCAAGTGCAAGCTTCTGCCAGAAATACTTATAAATTGTATTTTCCTTTTGTTCTACAATAATTGCACACAGTTTAGAAGTATTTATATCAAAAGCGTGCAGTTGGAGGGTTTGTTCCACCCAAAAATTCTCTCCAACATTGTTACTGTACTGTAAAGAGCTCCTCCATTTATATGGGAACACTTTTGGATTAGTTGATATGTATAATATTATATAGCTTTGTCGTCCAAACACAAGTCGTATCATCTTCTAGAGAGGGTAGATGAAGGGATGGTTTTAGTTTTCAGTTTTATTTGTATTATTTGGTTGCTTGTTATTTGAGGTTCTACATATTTTCATCTATAAATAGCGTGGTGTTGTTTAAAAGAAAATTTCAGCCATTACTTTTTTAATAATTAATTTATATTAACAAATATAGAGTTAGAGTTAATAGAAGAGGGGATAAAAAAAATCGTATATGATTTGTTAAAAGAAAAATGGTAGAAGAATGATATTATTAAATTTGATGTTTACTTGTTACATAAAAATAGTTGTATTTGTTGACTTGCATTTGATTGGGATAGCAAATTATTCTCAAATTAAGGAAAGAAGCCAATTTAATTGTTAGATGAAATTGAAGATTCTGAACAACTTACCAAACAAGCGCGAATGAGTTAAACAGATGGGTCAGTATGTAGAAGGTGAGTAGACTAGGGGGCAATTTGATTGAATGGGAATAAATCGATATGTGGGGGATCCATTCTCTCTTCCTAGGCTGATAAAAATGGCTATGTGGTTGATGCTTGCCTTCTTCACTGAATAGGTCATTAATTTCCCTCTCGTAGTTGATTCTGACAAAGGCATTTTCTTGCTAGAATAAGTTCCATTTTATATTAAATGACTTAAGCAACATATTTTAAGCTCTGATTTGTTTAAGTGGCTCATTTAAATCACACTAATGATAATTCTACTAAAGAAACTAATTAGATGATCCACTTAAACAAAATAAAGCTTAATATTTTCTATTTAAACTTAGCCCAATTGATGATTCCATTGACTAACGATCCAAAGCTTGATGTGATGGTCTATGGTTATTTATTAATGAATGATATATCAATGAATAAGCTTCCCTGAGCCATTTTTCAATTATTACAAGTGTCTTTATGATACATTTTTCTATCCTAAAACTGCTCATGGGTTTATGATGATTAGAACAACATCATCGGTAAGCTAATATATGCCCTGGCTTTACATCCGCATCAAATTTATTGGGGCTTAAGTAATTCTCCATTCCATGTAGCCAAGATTTCTCTTAATGCAACTATATAGGTAGGGCCAAAAGATAAATGAAGAAGAGTCAAATCAGGTTTAGGGCATAAGTAAGTGTTGAGCATATGTTGTCATTGAATCTGTCAAAAGTGCTCATTGATGTCAAAAAAGTAATACTAGTAGATCAATTATAATTAAATGTAATTGTTCCTGTCATGTGTGAGATTTTGAAATCAGGGTGTATTTTTATCATGATTATGTCATGTCAGAGCATTTGAGAACAATGAAGAAGACTACATGTAGTATGCTTGAAATACCATGCTTGTATCTATTCCAAGTCGTGGAAGTAGCTTGGAAGTGGTTACAAAACTATTTTGTGGATTGTTACTCATGCATTGTATTATACTATAATAGTGTTTTTGTTTCACATTCTACCATAGTTGAATGCTATTCCTTGGGGTTTGTACCTAAAGTAAAGTTACTCTTGTTGTATCAGATTCTAGAGTTTTAGAGGTTGAGCTTTAGCAAAAGGAAAGTTAGATGTAACAAAGTATTGTTCGTGTTGATTAGCTAACTGGGGATAACGACTAAGTGTTTGCACCAAAGAAGTAAGCCTGTGCCAATTGGAGGAAGTGTGTGAAGGTGAAATAGGACTTGGTTAAGTTCTCTAAAGGAAGCACATAACATCATCTATTATTGGTGGCAACAAATTTGATTTAGGACTAACCCACTATACATTTCATATCAATTGAATTTAGGTCCACCCTTAGCCTAGCTGGCTAATTACGGATGGTGTTAAGAGCTTCTTGGCCAAAATGTAATATTGTTAATATATTGGAATGCAAATATTTATTTCTAAAATACTTTCAATGACTAATGATCACAATGTGCGAGGGAGCGTGAAGGTTATATTCGGGCGATGTAATGGGAGTTGCATCCTAATCATTGTGCGCCATTATTAGAAGATACTAAGCTATGAGGGAGAGTGTCTTAAGGTAGATCAAACCAAGTGTAAGTTGTATAATCAACATTAAATATACACAAATCATATCTTTGTAATCCAATAGGATTGGTGTCTTGCTTATTGAGTTGTCACTAGATTTGTATGTAGGGGTTTGGTGTCTCCAGTAGGTTGGTTCCTAATTTATGATTATAAGTTATTCATTACTTCTATGAGGTTAGATTTGGATAGTAGCTTCAAGCAACTCTTCTCACTATGGTTTTTCCCATTCTGGGTTTCCATGTCTATCTGATGTTCATTGTGTGAATGTGTGCATTTGTGTTGTTGGATTAATGCTTGCTACTTTGATGAAATAAGATTCATGTTTGAAGAAGCTATTACTGATGATTCATGTTGAATTAAAGAGTTTTAAGTAGTATTAAATATATTGATTCACCCCCTTCCCCTCTCAGTATATTGTGTTCCCTTCAGTATGTGCTAGTCCCATTATGATCCCACACATCTTGGAGTGGCTTCAATATCATCCTTAGAAGAGTGGGTTTATTTATCTAAAACATACCTATTTAATATATATATATATATATATATATATATATTCATTTTTTTTTTGATCGTTAAATCGCCATTGGGGGAAGCACCCTGTATTGATATTAAAAATATTTACATATTCATCAGTATTTTCTGTGTTTTTCACCATGACCATCTCCATCTACAACTAGACTTAGGCACAGTTCTATCCAGGCTGACCCAAAACGGGCATTACAACCCTACTTTTACAAAACTCAAAATGGCCCTTGGCTAGGATCAAAATCCTAGAGAACATCAATACCCCTTTGCACACCAAAAAACACATTACTATTCAACGAACTGACCCAAGCCTATATGGCTACCATTAACTAACTGACATAGATAATTGATCATTACCAAAAAATTACAAGTTTAAACCATAGAGCCTAGCCTTGCCTTCATGCTACAGAACCCACTATCACGACCCGTTCCAAGCCCACCTTGCTTAGTCCTCCTCATCACCAGACACTTCCCATCTCTTGAAAGCTAGGTAATTTGCCACAACCAGATAATCAACTCCACAATTCTGGTGAGCTTAACCTTTCACTTTTTGCTTAGGGTCTCTTCCATATTTCGGTATCCATTCTTCCCTAGTACTGAGATCCTAGTAGTCATCATCTCCTTCCACTATCTCTCCTGCCAGTCCTTCGTCCTCTACATACCTCATAGCCAAGCCATGGGGAGGGTCAGCCATCATCTTTTCCACTCTGAGAAGGAAGGAGATGCCTCTTTCTCTCTCATCCCTAAGTTTTGTGAACTTTTCCGGGTTAATGGTTCAAATAAATGAAAATTCCATCACCTCTCCACCATTCCAATGCATCATGTATTAGTTCTATGGTAATGGGATCATCAGGTATCTATTAATGTTGTCCACGGTTTTGTCAATCTCAGCCAGCCACGTGTGAATGAAGACCATCTAGGTTAGTTTCTTGGATCTTGCCTTGGAAACACCCATGTGGATCAACATTGGAAAAAACATCACCAGAATGTCTTCATTGGACTTGAACCTCTGATATGCTTTCAAAAATTCTGGCCCTAGCACCTTTTTAGTTGCCCAGAGAATCAACAAATGGGAAGAAGTCAACAACCCTCTTAGTCTTTTGTCTGTTATCTCACCCATGAAAGATTGCTACTACTTCTCAGTATTTAGAAACAATAGAGTTTCCATACTTTCTGAAACATACGACCTCTTCAAACTCTCTAAAACTAGCACACCTTACTTCTTGCTCTAGAAATGGAACTTTTGCAGTTTGCTTAAGCAATCGCCAACCTTGGCGTTTTAACAATGAAGACGTTACTTCTTCATGATGAGCAATTCAGATTCTGTGCCCTTTGAAGCGTGTCTACCAACCACCATTTTTCTATTGATATGAATTTGTTTGTTTATGTGTGATGATGTAGAAACCTGCCATTTCCTTTACCTTGCCCAGACTTGCTCAAATGTCTTGCCCTTGCCTTCCATTTATGGCTTATGTCTTGTCAATCTGCTTCGCTTTGATTTTTTCTTCATTTTACTATGTGCTCTGTTGGCCATTGGCTAGTTCGGTATCTCCGATGTCCTTTCAATTTTTGGTTTAACAATCCTCCCGTTCTAGCTTCTTCCTAACAATTTGACCCTTTGCTTACATGTTATCTCCTGATGCCTTTTTGCTAGCTTGTCTGCCTCGCTGTTACCTTCTTGGTATATGTGGCTTATTTGGAAGGCCTCAAATTTACTTTCCAGTTGTTTGATGCTCTATAACAAATGATTTAGTTTCCAATTTAGAGCACTACCTCTTGTGATAGCGTTGATCTTGATGAGGGAATCTCCTTCCAAATGAATACGCTTTGCTCCTATCTCTAAACCCAACTGCAAACCAATGGCTACAAATCTGAACTCTGCTTCATTGTTCATGCACTTTCCTAGGGATATGGATTTTTCTGCTAAGGTTTTACCTTGCGAGTCCCTAGCAATACACCCTACTCCTCTTGGACCTGGGTTCCCATGGGTAGCTCCATCAAAATTTAATTTAGTCCAACCTTCTTCCGACTCTTTCCAAACTACTTCATCACTCTTTGATTTTGTTTTCTATGACACATTATTTCCCTTGAGTAGTGGTGGCTTTAGACCCTTGATTGCTTTCATTAAGTTGTCATCCCAATTTGTGAAAATTCTCTACTTGCCTACTTTGCATTGAACATCTTCATTGACAAGTTCTACTATTGCCATTTCAATTTTCCCACAAAGTCCTTTTCTCATCTCCTTCCCTTAGAAGATCCTTCTATTTCTCTCCTTCCAGATTTTCCATATTATTGTAGATGGGGTTATTTTCCATATTCCACCAAACATCGATTTCCTACCTCCTTGAGGCCACATTTTGAACCAAGTTTCAAGATCTATCAGCATGGGGCACTGCAGGTTTAATTTTCTCCTCACTCTGTTCCAACATTCAATTACATATGGGCAGGTTAAAAGTAAATGGTCTACAGATTCCTCATTCTCTTTGCACATTATACATCTTCCTGGACCTTGAACACCAAAAGTTACTAATCTATCCTTCATGAGAGTTCTTTCCTAAATTGCATACCATGCAAAAACTTCAGCCTTGGGAAGGAATGTTTTCACTGAATAGGTCATTAATTTCCCTCTCGTAGTTGATTCCGACGAAGGAATTTTCTT
Source organism: Sequoia sempervirens (assembly GCA_007258455.2). Taxonomy (NCBI): domain Eukaryota; kingdom Viridiplantae; phylum Streptophyta; class Pinopsida; order Cupressales; family Cupressaceae; genus Sequoia; species Sequoia sempervirens. The sequence goes on from VDFB02179012.1 coordinate 39,347, forward strand.
GTTGGAATAAGTTCCATTTTATATTTTGGCTTAAGAAACATATTTTAAGCTCTGATTTGTTTAAGTGGCTAATTTAAATCACACTAATGATATTTCTACTAAAGAAACTAATTAGACGATCCACTTAAACAAAATAAAGCTTAATATTTTCTATTTAAACTTAGCCCAGTTGATGATTCTTGTGACTAACGATCTGAAGCTTGATGCAATGGTCTATGGTTCATTCTTAATGAATGATATATCAGTGAATAAGCTTCCCTGAGCCATTTTTCAATTATTACAAGTGTCTTTATGATGCATTTTTCTATCCTAAAACTGATCATGGGTTTATGATGATTAGAACAACATCATTGTAAGCTAATAAATGCCCTGGCTTTACATCCACATCAAATTTATTGGGGCTTAAGTAATTCTCCATTCCATGTAGCCAAGATTTCTCTTCATGCAACTATAGAGGTAGGGCTGAAAGATAAATGCAGAAGAGCCAAATCAGGTTTAGGGCATAAGTAAGTGTTGAACATATGTTGTCATTGATGTCAAAAGTGATCATTGATGTCAAAGGAGAAATACTAGTAGATCAATTAGAATTAAATGTAATTGTTTCTGTCATGTGTGAGATTTTGAAACCAAGGTGTATTTTTATCATGATTATGTCATGTCAGAGCATTTGAGAACAATGAAGAAGAATACATGAAGTATGCTTGAAATACTAGGCTTGTATCTATTCCAGGTCATGGAAGTAGCTTGGAAGTGGTTGCGTTCAACTATTTTGCGGATTGACTCATGAATTGTATTATACTATAATAGTGTTTTGTTTTGCATTATACCATAGTTGAACACTATGCCTTGGGGTTTGGACCTAAAGTAAAGTTACTCTTGTTGTATCAGATTCTAGAGTTTTAGAAGTTGAGCTTCAACAAAAGGAAAGTTAGATGTAACAAAGTATTGTTCGTGCTAATTGGCTAACTGTGGATAACGACTGAGTGTTTACACCAAAGAAGGAAGCGTGTGCCAATTAGAGGAAGTGTGTGAAGGTGAAATAGGACTTGGTTAAGTTCTCTAAAGGAAGCACATAACATCATCTATTATTGGTGGCAACAAATTTGATTTAGGACTGACCCACTATACATTTCATATCAATTTGAATTTAGGTCCACCCTTAGCTGATCTGGCTAATTATGGATGGTGTTAAGAGGTTCTTGGCCAAAATGTAATATTGTTAATATATTGGAATGCATATATTTATTTCTAGAATAATTTCAATGACTAATGATCACAATGTGCGAGGAAGCGTAAAGGTTATATTTGGGCGATGTAATGGGAGTTTCATCCTAATCATTGTGCACCATTATTAGAAGATAATAAGCTATGAAGGAGAGTGTCTTGGAGGTGGATTGAACCAAGTGTAAGTTGTGTAATCAACATTAAAGATCCACAAATCATATCTTTGTAATTCAGTAGGATTGGTGTCTTGCTTATTGAGTTGTCACTAGATTTGTATGTAGGGAATTGGTGTCTCTAGTAGGTTGGTTCCTACTTTATGATTATAAGTTATTCATTACTTCTATAAGGTTGGATATGGATAGTAGCTCCAAGTAGCTCTTCTCTCTATGGTTTTTCCCATTCCGGGTTTCCATGTATATCTAATGTTGATTGTGTGAATGTGTGCATTTATGTTGTTGGATTAATGCTTGCTGCTTTGATGATTTAAGGTTCATGTTTGAAGAGTTTATTACTAATGATT
>VDFB02179013.1:0-42283 GCA_007258455.2 Sequoia sempervirens
TTATCATGGTAATTTGACTAAAGACGCGATTTCCCTTGATATTCATGGTTATGTGGATTCAAACTAGGCAGGTGATATTGATAGCAGATGATCCACTAGTGCTTATGTGTTTACATTATTTCGTGGTGCAATTAGTTGGATGAGTAAGTGATAGGCTACGGTTGCTTTGTCCACTACTGAAGCAGAGTATATGGAAAATACTCATGCTTGTAAAGAATCCATTTGGCTTAAGAGACTGTGTTCAAATATTGGAATAAAACAAGGTGTAGCGACAATTTATTGTGATAGTCAAAGTGCAATATGCTAGCCAAGAACCTAACATCTCATGCAAGGACCAAGCACATTGGTGTGCAGTATCATTTTGTTCGAGATATGGTTGAAGATGGTAGGGTGAAGTTGGTTAAGGTAGAGACTTTGATGAATTTTGTTGATTCTTTAACTAATCTTGTGAGCACAGAGAAGTTCAAATGGTGTTAAGAGATTATGGGCTTTTTAGACCCTAGCAGTTAAGAGACAATGATTACTCTTTCTCGTTGTTCTTGCAAGGTGTTCAACGAGTGGGAGATTTGTTGGGAAATTGTGTCTCAACCTTGCAATTATATAACGGTTATTGTTGATAGGATATATATATATATATTTCCTAGTTATACCGATAGGTGTAATATACAATGGCAACAAGGGGGAGGAGTGGGATGTGTGTAAACAATTTTTTGTTAACTTTTTCAGGAAAATTCTAAAATGGCTGACATACATTAGATAAATGATACATTGTAAATCTAGACCGTTAATTATTAGGTTTTAGATCTAATGGTGGATATTTTGTTGGTCTATCTTGCCCTAGAATGTAACCCTATTTAATGAGGGCTTTGTATTACAGTTGTGGTAGAGACGGTGATGTATTCTAAGAGTTTGAAAGTAGTCATGTTATCTCTTGATCTTTGAGTGGTGATACTTTTGTGAGAAGCTTTATCTGCAAGTATATTGTAATATTTGTGATTTGCTGAATAATATATTGGGTGGCTCTTGGAGTGTGGGGTTTTTCTTCCAAAGGGGTTTTCCACACATAAATATTTGTGTCGTGGTATGCATGATATTTATGTTTATTTTTATTTAAGTTTTTGTAACTGTTAAAGATCTGTAAAAGTTTTGCATTATTCTCCTCTCAAGATTAGTGTAGGAAGTTGTTCCGCTACCTTAGCTTCCTTACAAAAACAACTCAAGGAATGTGGTATTCATAAAATAAGACACAAAACTAGTTTTGAATGTGCTATCTAAAAGAGTTCCTAAATATTTCATATTTGGTTCTAGCTTTTACACTCACTACACCTTATTTTAATTCATGTGTCAAACTTCTCATTCAAGAACAAGATAATTTGATTCATATGGGCCTCATGAAGTATTCCAAGTCACATGCACTAGTTGCTAATCAAGCTAAGGAATAAATTGATTTAATTTAGTTTAGCAAGAAATCACAAAAGAAATTTAAAACAAGGCATAGGAAGAAAAATCATAATCATCCTTTGCTTCGACAATAAATTTTGAATCCTTTTCTTCAAAGGGAGATTCACAAAAGAATAATATTAAATGTATCTATTACAAAATAGAATGGTTATAATAGACACATGCTTACAAAAGTAAGTTGACGAGTTGAATAATATTCTTCAAAAGAATCAAATCAAATCAAATCATCTTAGTCTCCTGCTTCTTCATAATTGAAAAATATTAAGGGAAAATCACTTGTTAAAATATTGTAGATTCACATTCCAGGACATGGATCCTTGACTCTAGAGCCTCAGACTACATGGCCTCCTCAAAAGTTGTGTTTTATTCTTTTGAGAATTGTTTTATGCCTTATATACCAATGGGTGAAAACTCTTCTATCAATGTATGCAAGAGAGTCTATTGACATGATCGAAGGATAATTTAATGATATCTTTTTGTACCAACCAATCTCCTATCCATCTATTGAATTAAACATAGTGGTGTAGGTAAAAGTTTTTATTTCACTCTTAATTCTCTGGTGATTCGAGAATTATAAAGCAATGCAAATTTTATGGTTGGGAATATAGATTATTGGTCTAGATTGTATTTCTTAACCCATTTTTCTCTTGATGTTTAAATTCAATTAATATTCATACCTAGGCATCTAATATGGGAAATGTGTGGTATATTTAGTATATTCATATGAACATTCAAGTCCTTTCATCAAATAAGGTTATAGAAAAATGTGTTGAGATTCCATCATCACCTCCTACTTCTACAAATTTTCTTGTTGCTTCACCAAAACCTTTCAAATAGTCTATTTAGTAGGACCTTATGTGTATTCTAGATTACATTCATTGGGATGAGTACTTGATAGATATTTCAAGTTTTCTTATTGAGTCCCATCTCTTGGATCTAGAAGACACTATAGAGTATATTGTTCTCCCGTTTGTTGTCATTTCTTATCGTCCTCCTATTTGGTAACTTCACTAAACCATACTCCACATGGGATTGAGATGTCCTCTTCTTCAACTAGGTTTGAGACACCTAATACGATCTTGGTACCTCTATCATTGACTTACGAACCAATACATAACTTCTAGAGATATTTTATGTTTTATTCCCTTTTTTTCTATATAGATAGGAACGAACTTCTACATACACGTATAGGTATACTTCTTCCTAAGGGAAACAATGTTGTTTATTAAGCATGGATATTTATCAATCTTTAGTGCCATTCTTTCATTTCCAATGTTTGAGGCATCACATATGGAGAGATAACTAATATCTTTATTCATTGTCTCTCTTATTTTGGTGAGGAAATTTTTGTACATGGGTAAATAGCAAGACAACACATTTGTGGAGGTCCATGTTTACCTTCCTAAGTTACATTTATAAGGGTTTTGGTATAATATTCATACTTCACCTTAGATATTCCTTTATCCTAAGTGTGGTATTACACCTATTTAGTAAGTTTACTTAAAATATTATGAATATTTTTAATTTATCTCTCCAAGGAAGCTAATAATGGGATGTAACAATCACCCTTGGTTTGAGGTTATCAAGTACAATCATTTCCTCATCAATTCTTGATGGATAGAAATCAAATTTCACCTCTATTTAATCAAAGGAACTACCTTTCCTTAATTAGACCAAGTCAACCCACCTCTTGATTGGGAGCGATTGAGTGTTAAACTCATCATCTCTTAGACATGGCATCTTCTTGACTCATATGTATGTCTAAGACACTTATATATTTGTAAGAAATCCTTTATGTTACATTTTTTATACATCCTTTATATTGAAATAGTTATCTTTTTGCATTCTATGTATTATTTGTCCATTTTCTTTCAACTTATATAGTATGTCTTCTCTCACCTAGATCTGAATTTATGTGTTTGAATTCTCATTGAATTTGACAAGGATGATTATAAATAAAATTATAATAAATGAAGAAGCATGGAGGTTGGAAAATTAAATTATACTTCTAAACAAAAATTAAATGTGGGGCTTAATCCTAAATAAGAGTTGTTAAAAATGAGATTTTTATTTGTTAATATTAGTGATTTTTTAATCTAAACTAAGTAGGTAATTCAAGGGTCAATATCTTAGCTATGGAACTTAATCTCTTTACAAAATATGTATTCCTTCTAATCTATCATCTTCATTTTAATTTACTTATTTTATTAATTTTTAATACAAATACAAGTAAAAATTGTAAACTTGAATTCTTAGTGAGAACCAAAGAGTCACCCTACTTGGTAGTGACATGTGTCCTTTTTAGAATTTTAAATTAGAATTCAAACAAGAATAGACTAATTATAAAACTAAGAAAAATAGGAGTTATTTATTTTATATACTCACATGTTAGGGTGATAACTCCTACTCCATAGATCAAGATTCAAATATCAGATACAAGAAGCCCTCCAATGAGAGTTTTACTATAATTCCCACAATTTACTATGAAAAAAACTCCAACAAAACATGATTAACATTTTTTTGTTCATCAATTCTTGTCATAATGTGGAAAGGAACAACACATGATAGGTGTCATTTCCACATACAATATCATTTGGTGTTGAAAACACACTAGAGGTATGTTTTACGAAGTAATCATGATGAAAGAAGAGCATGATGAACATGAGAGAATGATGGGTGGAATGCATCCCCACAACATACTATTAGGATAAGTTGCCATTATTCTTACAATCCTATGTGCTAACATTTTTATTTCAAACATCTTGGGAATGAGTATTTGGGTACCCCTATAGGTGGTTGAGAGAATATTTGATTATTATTCTCCTTATAAGTTGGGGTGTTAATGTAGTGGAATTAGCAAGAAAGGTTACAGTTTCTAGGACTTATAGTCACCATCCTCATAAGGGTTATTAAACTCTTCATAATGTAGCACTTGGGAGTTACATTGGGAAGAGTGGAGGATCTTGTTATGATATGTGAGACCCATATTAGTTGGCCACTCTATAGTGGAGCACTAGACTTGTGGATATGTTCCTACCAAAGTAATGAGGTCAAAAGGCTTTTGTGAGTGGATTTTCATCTTGATTTTTTCCATTATTAAATATATGGGGTTGTGTGTTTTGTATAGACCATAGTTTTGAATGCTTGTGATTTTTATCTTCTCACTTCTCTATAAAATAAATGCATTATATGGTGGTGTTATTGGTCTTTTGCAAGTTGAGTACTATTACACTACTATAATATTGTTAACTTAAATGAAGAAGTTTTGTATATTGATGTAACTCAAATATATGAAATTAATATAGACTTGAGCTATTTTATGGTATATTTTTTCAAAAAGGGTTTCTCCACATACATCTAGGGTAATATGTTTCAATTTATGTATTTTTTATTTTATTTTTGATTACATACATCTCTAAACTCTATTTTAAATTCATATGGTCAATCACATATTCATTTGATTAGATTTATACATAATAGGTCTCTAATTTCACTATATGTATTTATTAGCTTTTCAACATTTGGTATTAGAGCTTATAGTTTTGATCATAGAGGTATGTCTTTCTAGAAGTAAATTGTGAGGCTTTTTTATTTTAGTGGGAGTACTTAATTAAATGGATATTATATATATGTGTTTGATTAGAGAATCAATTGCAAGCACATCTCCATCAAGAATTGATAAATTTAATATTATCACGTATATATAATGTGAAAGTTAAAAATATAGGATCTCTTGGAAGAAAGTGATTGATAAAGAGTTGCAATAAATGAAAGTCAAGGGGTATGTCAAATGAAGACTTTATAAAGTAGGACACGAAGGCAAGGGGAACCATTTAGTTTCTTCTTCTAGATTGTGTTCCCTTGAATGTCTTAAGGGAGACTATTGCACACAACTTAAATTGAAGAGAATGGGTGATATTTATCAAATGAAGTGTCTTATAAATAAGTTGTATTTAAAAATAAATTTTTACTCTTTGAAAATGAAAGAGGGATACTCTAGATTGCTAATAATTTGAATGCTTTCAATTTAATTTTGAATTATCTAGGATCTATTTATGTTAAGCTAGATAAGTAGGATAAGTTTATTTTATTGTTTTTTTCTTTTCCCAATAACCTAAGAAAACATAATCATTGATTTAAGTGGTTTTATGAAATATCCAAAAATAGATGACCTTTTTACTACTTTTCTTAGAGAAGAGATTAGAAGAAAATACATGGATGAGGGATTGAAAGATGTATTACATGTTTAAGGAAATCCCATGGGAAAAGGTGTGTCTAAAGGGGAACAAAAGAAATTAAAACATAGGTCTGAATCTTAAGGACAATACAAAAACCTTGGGAAGAGTAGATTGAAGTTTTGGAACTAAAAAATTAGGGACAAGTAAAGAGGAAATGTAGCAACAAGAAAAATCATGATGATTCATGCATTGAAAAATCCTCTAATAATAATGATAACGATGATTTACTTGTTTTAGCTAATGTTGTTAGTGATGATTCTTGGCTCATTGACTTAGGTTACTTCTACATATGACTCCTCACAAGGAGTTGTTCTCATCTTACTAATCTTATGATGGAAGAGAAGTATTCCTTGGTGACAAAATTCACCTTAGATTATTAGTGAGAGAAAGTTATAATTGTGTTTTAGTTGTCAAAGAATGAAAACCCTCGATGGTGTTTAACATGTTCTTAGACACAATAATTTTCTATCTCTATCCATGTTGAATGAATATTAACTACATGTGACATTTGATATGTCTAGTTGCAAGTTTGTTAGAGGAAATTTGGTAATATCAAGACGTTAACAATGTGGCACTTTGGAGTAAGAAACCAGACTGGTGACTGTATAATGGATTTTGGAGTGAACCTTGGTATTTTCTCTAACAACAAAGTAGAAGCTATGGCTTCTCTTGGTGCTTTCAATTTCCTAAAGGAGTTGGGTTTTAAAAATGTTATCATCGAAGGGGACTCAAAGTTAATTGTGGATATTTTAAATGATGTTGCTGCACCCTCATGGGAAATAAAAAATATTATAGACAAATGTAAAATAATTAAAAATGCTTTTACTATTTGTCGGGTTCAACATGTGTATAGGGAAGCGAATAGAGTTGCTGACTGTGCAACCAATGTGGCGTTGGAGTGTAGGGGTTGGACACAGTGGACCAATGGAAATATGCCACCACCTCTTAGAGATGTCATCCTTAATGAAAAGTTTGAAAATGAATATCAAAGTGTATCTAAAAATTTAGTTATTGGTTGGATAGAAGGGTACAAATTGGTGTTGTCAAGCTTTCCTAGATATGATGGATTGAGGTGTATGTGCAGGTATATGAGGATCCTCGAAATGTGTGGTTATACGTGAATAACTGACAGAGGGCTTTTTGGCACATATCAAAATGGCACTGGCCTTAATCAAAACCAAAATCAGCATGTGATTTTTTATCATACTCTTTAACGGGAAATGGCAAGAATTTAATTATGGTTGTTAATGCTAGCAAAAATCATAATGCTTTTTGGGCTCTGGGAAATGTGTGGTTGTCGTCCCTAAGAAGAAACTTCTTGAATTGCATTTCTTTTATGAGTCTGTGTTTAGTTTGGGTTTCAAAAGTTGGTTTTAGTCAAGGAAGAAAGTAGTTTGCGGGAGAGAGTATGAAGTATAGCCAATCTCTGCATAAGAACTTGTAGACGAGCAAGATGGGAGGTCCGAGAAAAATAACTAAACCGCCTAACTACCAAGCATTGAAATAGAATGGCGACCTCTGGAGCATGTTTAAAAATGTGAGAATGGCATCCTTCTTTCAATCCCTCAAAGGCTATAATGAAAGTTTAACGATGAAATTTACTAATTCTTGGAGGAGAGGTTGGGTTTCTATAGGTGTTGTGAAATTTGAGGTTACTTCTCTTTTCATAGCTGAGGCCACAAGGTTGTAGAATTATATTATGAAGGTAGCCAAAAAAAGTGGAGCTGATTACCAAAGATTTGTGGATAATTTTTTGCATGATGGAGAAAATCTCAAGCGGTTCCAGAATGGGTATGCTAGACTTGAACTTCCTCCTCTTTTTCCCTTGTGAGTCTATTTGTTATGTGTTATTTTACTCTAGAAGGTCGCTATATGTCTAATTCATGCTTATCACTTTCCTATTTTAAACCACATTAGACATGGGGAGTGCATAAACTTGTCATTTTACCTCCTGTCCTCAATGCAATTGAATATTGAGAAAGGTGCTAACCTGCCACTTCACTAGGGCCTAATGCTTACTCTGTACAAATTTTCTCTTTCCCAAAATCCCCATGGTAATCCTCTTAATGCAAGAGTTGAGAACCCTGACCAATTTGATGAGGACAATGTTGAACCACGAAGTGTGGATAACCCTGATGTTGTTGAACCCCTGGTTGTTGATCAAATTCCCCACAACTCTCTTATTGTTGTTGTGAGATGTTTTCTCACCCCTGCTAAGAGAAATTCTCTGGTGGCGAATGTGTCAAACCCTTCTACCCCTCAGTCCTAGAAAAGTGAGGATTCAAAAAATGTAGACTTGCTACTTACCAGAGCTACCCCTGAAAAGAGAAAACACTCTCCCCTGCTGCTTGAACCCCCAAAAGCCAAGAAACCTAAAAGGGATGTCAATCCTAGTGAATTTATTCATATTTCTAAGGATGTGAGTCAAAAGGAGGTGGTCAAAGAGAATTTACAGGGACAGGGGAGTGGCGGTAGTGGTGGAAGAAGGTCCACCCGGCTAGCGAAGGTGGCCTCGAAAGAGAAAAAGTGTCTTTGGACATGGAGAATGTCCCGAGTTATGAGGAGTTCGAGGCTCAGGAAGATGATGATTATGAAGATTATGATTTTGAGGAAACTACCTACAATATGGGGGAAGATGGATTGGAGGAGGAAGAAGATGAGGGAGAGGAGGAGCAAGTGGAGCCATATGAGGAAAAGAATGAAACTGGGAATGAATAGGATGTTGGGCTTTTTGGTCTAGAGAATAAAATTGAAGATTGAGTAATGATTTAAAAAAAAAGTAGATTAACCTTTTTGCAGGTCCAATTCGAGGATATGGAAAAGGATTTGGTTACTCTGATGAGAGTCACTAACAGATTGATGAGACGTGCTATGCTGGGAGCGGCCTCGAGATAAATGAAGATAACAAGAAAATTGAAGCAGGGGAAATTTGACACCCTAAAACTATTGGATGAAACAGAGGGACCTAACTGGCATGAATACGTGGCTCTCTTAGGTGAGTATGGGGACCTATTAAGGAAGGCCAGCTAATGGATTGGTTTGTTGTTCTCCTGCTTTTTTATGGGTTTTTTGAATTATACCAATACTTGGGACTGTTCGTTTATTCTATCTAAGATATGGTGGAATACCACCTGGAATACTGTGGACTTAATTAATGGTCTTCGTAGCTTAAATTTTGCAGGTAGTAACTTTTTTTTTTGATAGATAATGGTTGGACTATAGCGATGGTTTTAAATTTGGGTCTGCATGCCAACCTGATGTTATTTTTTGGTTTGGTTGGTGGTGTTGTTTCCCACCTATGTTTCTCTTTCTAATATGTTATTGTTCCATGGGATCAATGCCCTTCCTTGCTTATTTTATCAAAAACAATGTGGCACTTTGTTTAAACTTGCTCCACATTCGTAATTGTATTGTATATCATGGCATTAGAATTTGGGCCATATTAGTGAAATTTTTATTTATAGAATTATTAATAAAAATATATTTGAATTATTTCTCTTATTCTAATGAGTTTAATATCTATGAGCATTGAGAGTTTGGAAATAAAATTTGAGTTTCTTTTCTTGTTGGAAGCAATAGAGCAAAATATGTTTTAGAAGTCATTCACTCATATGTGTTTGGTCTAGTGGATGTGGGTTCTATTGGTAAATCACAAATTTTATGTTTCATTCATAGATGCTTACTCAAGGTATACTTGGGTTTATTTTTTTGATCAAAAATTGAATTTCTCTAAGTTTAAGTATTTTAAGGCTTTGGTTGAGAAACAATCAAATAGAAAAATAAAGGTACTATGATTTGATAATGGAGGTGACTATTTATCTAAGGAATTCAATTATTTATATATACATATAGGAATATAGTGAGACACAAGACTACTCATATAATCCACAATACAATGAGGTTTTTGAAAGAATAAATTAAATCCTAATACAAATACCTAGAAGTATGATGAATGGTACACAGTTAGATCAATGCTTTTGGCTTGAGGTTGTGAGTACTACTTGTTACTTAATTAATGGATCTCTTTGTTTATCTATTTTGTACTAAAGTCATTATGAGGCGTGGATAAGTAAGAAACTTATTGTTTCACATTTAAGGTTATTTGGTTTTTAGAATTTAATTCATGTTCCTAGAGAAAAGTGATCGAAGTCGGGTCCCCAAAAATCATAAATGTATATTCATCAGATATGGTGAGAATGTTAAGGGTTACAAGTTTCAAAATACTATAATCTTGAAAATGATGTATTCTAAGGACATGGTTGATGCAATCACAATAGGAGGGCCCTATGAAGGACTATATAGTAGTGCACCCAACAATAAGAAACACACATAAATAAGAAACATACAACAAAGTAACACAAGGTGTATCCTTGGAAAATCCTCAAAGAGGGAAAAACCCAAAGTATAAATATTTCTCCTAATATTATTTAATTCTCAAAACAAGTTATAATATTTCATTATGGAATATATGTTAGGCCACAACCCAAAGACTATTACTATAGATCCAATATCCTTAACCTCAAACTCCATTCCAACCCATCCTTTCCATACCTACACTTGAACCTCCAACTATTAAAAAATAATTTGTATCTCCCCTACCCATTTTCAATGATCATTAAACCTATTATTTATCATTCTCCAACCTCCTTAATGATTTGTATTGATCATAAGGTGGCACAAATTTTAATACTCCCTAGACATGTTGTCAGCTAGTGAGATCTAATTCATCAAACCAAATTGAAATGAACAAAAATAAATGTGTGTAGTTCTTGATATTTTATCCCATAGGACTAATAAGTTTTCCCATGTCTCCCTTAACTATTGTAAAATTTCTATAGTTCCAAAATTAACTGTATAATTATTAGTATGTTAGTCTAATATTGATTCACAAACCTAGATACATCGTTAAACAAATATAATTATCCTCAAATGTATTAAAATTATCCAAATTTCCTCTTAATGTTCTACCAAAACAACAATACTTAATTTTTAAATGTGATATAATGCAGTGACATCTACAACAACTAATTAGTGATTCAAAACTGCAAACAAACAAAAGTGGATGTTGGCAATGTGGGATTGCTCTACTTCCCCCAAGGATTCTTCTATATTAGGTACCTCAAGTAAATTAAAAATTGAGTCTCTCAATTTCCAATGGCTTAGCCTTGGAAATCCAACTTGACTCTTCTTATGGCCTTCCTCTCTATTTCACCGAATACTCCTTGAATTATCTATTTTTGGTACTTTTCCAAACTATGTTGTCTAATGTCTCCTTTATCTCTTATTTTGGTTGTGTTAGTATGGGTTTTTACCCCTATACCTATGTATTTCTCCCCTTCAAATCTCCCTCATGATACTCATATAGGTCTATGATGTTAAATATTGGAGATATACCAAGATCTTCTAGTAACTCTACCTCAGATGCATTTCTCACATCAAATCTTCTTATAATCCTATAAGGACCCAATTTCTTAAATTTTAGTTTGTTATATGCTCCAACTGGAAATATCTCCTTTCTAAGGTGTGTCGTCACTTCTTCTCCTACCACAAAAATCTAAATGTGTCTCCTAGTTTTTTTTATCTTATATTCATCTTCTCTAAGTGGATTCTCACCTCCTCGTGCACCTTGTTCATGTGTTCAACAAACTTTTCTACCTTTGCACTCCTATTTTCTTCATTCCTAACTTGTCTCTTAGTCCCAATACATCCTTTATATTGCTATCATTCACAATATGAAATGGTTTCCTTCTAATAATTCTGTTCATTAGACTATTTTATGCAAATTCTACATTTGATAATACCATGTCCCAATTCATTGTTTTTCTCTAATCAAGAACCTTAGTAAGTTACCCAAGATTTTGTTTACTTTTTTTTTCTCATCAATTTTGATATGGTATGTTGAGCTGAATTTAAAATCTATTATTTATTTGTGTCCATAATTTCCTCCAAAAGTATCCCACAAAATTAATGTCTCTATCTAAAACTATGCTTTTTGGCAAACCATGCAATCTTACTATTTCCATAAAAAATAAGTCTACTATATGTGTATCACATCATTTCTTTTCTTACATGGAATAAAGTGAGTCATCTTGGAAAAACTATCTACTACTACTCTAATTGAATCATTTCCATTTTGTTTCCTCAACATTCCTAATATGAAATCCATGCTTATGTCCTTTCATGGCTTCTATGGTACCAATAATGGTTGATAGAGTCCAATATTGGTTGATAGAGTCCAATATTCTAACTATTTACATTAGGAACTTGGTTGAGTCCTATAATATGGAATGAATTTACTCACATACTTGAATATTTATGACTAAAAATAGTTCTCATTGATTGAGGCAATTTTCTTATTTATCCAATGTTCAACAAAATCACTACAATGTTTCTCTCATATCAAATTATCACTCATGGAGCTTCTTGGTATACAAAAATGGTTCCCTTTAAACATCTCATTCTAAATAAATTAATCCAACCAATTACTTGTATCCATGCTTATGGTCTCCTTACATACCTTTCATGACTCCAAAAAATTAGGGTTAATCTCATACAAATTCGTTAGCTCTTCAAAACCATGTACTTTCATCCTTATTCCCATTAGCAGATTATGTCATCTACTTAATACACCAACAACCTTGTTTGAGTTATCACTCTAGTGTTTTATCATAAAATTGTAACTCTATATGAATTCTACCAACCATATATGTCTCTAGTTTAGTTTGATTTAATTATTCAAGTAGTGCAATAACTAATGATTAGTGTACAACACAAACTCCTTATGTAGTAGGAAATGCCTCAATTTCTTTAGCACTTGTATTATGGCATAAAATTATTGGTCATAGAATAGATACCACTTCTTGGCATCATTCAATTCTCACTCAAGTAAGCTACTAATCTTCATTTTATCTTAACACCACCCCAATTGTATTCCCACTTGCGTCATAGTCTACTTGGGATATCTTGTTGAAATCTAGCAAGACCAAGATTGGTTATTTTGTTACTTTCATCTTTAACAACTCAAATCTTGTATAATCTCTTAAATTATGCTTAAATACCTTCTTTTCCCCTCTCATCATCTCAATTACCAATGAAAAAATGCCACTATTTTTATTAACTTCATATATAAATAGGCCAACCCATGAAAATATCTTCCCCATTTTTTTGGTGTAGGAATCTCTACAATGGCTTTGACCTTATCTAGATCCATCTTTAAAAATTCCATTGACATTATAACTCCCAAGTATACTAGTTCTTCATTCATCAAACTATTATAGTACTAGTCTAATATGTTCTAGATGCTATTTGGTCTTACAAAAATTATAATATCATCTAAATAACTATTAAAATATATTACCCAATAATATTATTAATTCCTCATTCATCAACCATATAAACAATATTGACACATTGGCTACTTTGAAGGACATAAAAAGTCACTAATACAACCCTTATTGGTCTTAATAGTTATTTTCCATTCATCCACATCTTTTATCTTGAGCTAGTAATAACTTCCCTTCAATTCAATCTTTTTGAATAACTTATCTTTACTTAGACAGTGCATGATATCATTCATCCTTGGCAATGAAATTTATGCCTTATAGTGATTTTATTGAACTTCTTGGGTGCTAATACTATAGGTACCACACATGGACTCAAACTCTCCAGATTAAACCTTTTATTAATAACACATGCACCTATATTTTTAGCTCCTTAATCTTCATTAGTGTAGTGCCCCTCTGTCTATGTTGTTGTGGTGTCGTTTTATGTTTCACGTGTGGTCGAGTTCTCTTGAGTGCTTAGTCTAAGTAAATGTTTGATACCATGGTGATATTAATAAATATTATTTATGTTTGTTTGATTTAAATTCAAAGTTTAATTATGATTAATATAAAAATATAAAAAAATAAAAATAAAAATAAAATATATTAAATTAATTGAATTGTTCAAGTTTTATGAGAAGTTAGAATTAATAAATATCTTAAACTGAATTTAAGGGAGGAAATGATGAAATAATGATTTTTTTTAAAATGAAAGGAAGTTAGCCCTGTCTGGTGGATAAGAGGAATGAAATTTAAAATAGAAGTAGTTAGAAAATGTAGGAGTGGGAGTTATCTTTTAGAGGGGCAATTGGCTTATTTGGAGGAAGCCGGAAAACTATTTCGAAAACTTTGCCATGAATAATTTCCCTCTTCTGGAAGTTTGTTGTAGGATTCGGGTATTGGAGCTCCAAAATTTGTAGATTGAGCTTTGGAGGAATCTAGAGCGGTAGCTTGATTGAGTCCAGCATCATTTTTCAGCCTCGAAGTACGAATTATACCAGGTTCCAAATTTTTCCCCTTAGTTATTTGTCCAAAGAATGTTAAAGTGTTATAGAGCTGTTGGATATAAGATGATTATTGTTTGTTGAAAAAACTCAAATACCTCATATATTGTTGCTCTGTATTTTGTACCAATTGGCGGTGATTTTTGAGCATATATTATGCAATCTTGGCAAAAATTATATAATTTTTATTTAAGCTATACCTCTAAATCTTCTACTACTTTGTTGCGAAATTATAGAACATTAGGTACAGTCAACCAATTTATATATGAGATAATCTTCAAAATCTCAACTCGGTATTGGGTTTGCACCTAGATTTCTTCTGTTTCTTATTCCTGCTCTGTAGATAAATATAATCTCTACCCGTCTTTTTATCGTTTTATGGAGGGCACTGGGGGTTATGCTATTTGAAAGTTTCCCCACTATAGTGGCTTTCAATCTTTGGAGGAACGACGTCCATTTGGCGTATGAATATCACGGTCTTTGAAGCCGTTCAGGTGTTTCATAGGCTGGGTCATTCATCATTGAATGGCGTTTTCTCTCCCCAGACCAACATGCATGATTTGCATGGGGCATTATCCACTCTCCCTGGAAATTATGTAAAAATATCTACTTCTTTGTATTCATCTGCATGATATTTGGAAAACTGAAGATGTCTTTTGTTTTCACCATCGCGTTCTTCTCAGATAATTTTAGACTCTTGTTTTACCTTAGATCAATAGTGTGTTCCCACTCCGAAACACGAGTTGAGGTGTTTTGGAACCTAAAGTTATTGAATCCAATTTTTGGATCCGTGACACTAACAGTATAAAGAATTCACATTTTCCTTGACCCACAATTGAAATTTCTCCTGTGTTAGCCGCGTCGCTTCTTCTGCCAGTTCAGCCTCTTTCAATGCTATAGATTATCTAAGAGTTTTATTCATTTGTACCGCATGGTTGAGTGCCTTGTATCCTTGAATCTTGGTAGGCGTCAAATCTTGAAAGACTACAGTTTGAAACCTTGAATCTTATTGTAGCTGCAGTATTTGAAACTAAAGTAATGTCATGGTTTATCTACCCTTCTTGATTCCATTGGTGACCTGTCACAACAACAACACTTGAACATAGAAGGGTGTGGGGGTTTAAATAATCTCCCTAATTCTTATCGTAATCTGTCACAGGGGCAGCACTAGAACGTGGAAGGGTGTATAGATTTAAATAACCTCCCTGTTTATTTGAACCTCTCACAGATGCAACACTTGAACATAGAAGACTGTAGAGATTAAAATACTTTTCTGATTCTTTTGGCAACTTGTTAAGGCTGGGCTTAAGTGTCACATATTAAGCTTTGACTAGTCAATGTTGTTTTTCTTTTTCTATTTTCCGTTTTATTTCACCGTCACCATTGGGGTTTGATGTGTTTGTCTTACAGCCAGTCAATGTTGTTTTGCTTTTTCTGTTTTCCGTTTTATTTCACTATCACCATCGGGGTTTGATGTGTTTGTCCTGCAACATTAGTAGGTAGTGCACGATCCCAAGGCAAACATTACCATCGACATATTTAATACTTAAATTTCTAAAACTAAATCCTTATCATTTTACAACATAGATTGACCAGTGAGAGTCCAACTGTCACAGGGCCAACCTAAGCAAACCTCGTGTGGCACCAAAACCATGTCTCGCCCAGCTCAAGGAGATTTGGTTGAGTCCGCAGCTTGGACTACACCTTATCTAATTTGCAGGATCGTGACTTTCGTGAACTCAGCCAACGTATACAATGTAACTCAAAATCAAAATTTGGGAGAAACTCTTGCCAACGAGCTTGCTTCGGTGTAAGCTTTGCTTGCGACTTAAAGTAAGTCGAGCTCACATTGTTGGTTTTCACTATGAAAGGCACACCCAATAGGTAATGCCGCCATACCCGTAAGCAATGGATGATCACTGTCATCTCTTTCTCATGTGCAGAGTAGCTCCTTTCTCTGTCACTTAATTTCCTGGATTCATAGGCTATAGGATGTTCGCCTTGCATGAGTACTCTGCCCAATGCAAAATCATAGGTGTTAGTCTGCACCTCGAATGGTTCACCATATCTGGGCAACGCTAACACAAGATGCTCTGTAAGTTTCCTCTTAAGCATCTCAAATGCCTCTTGCTGCTTCATCTCCCATCTCCACTTTCTGTCTTTCTTGAGCAGGTCCGTAAGTGGAGCAACGATCCTGGAATATCTTGATACAAATTTCCGGTAGTAGTTTTCCAATTTGAGGAATTGGTGTACCTCATGCACAGATTGCAAGGGTTCCCATTCCTCTATCACACACAACTTCTCAGGATCTGGTTTTAGCATTCCATGGCCAACTATGTGGCCCAAGAAGTGTACCTCCGTCTGCGCAAAAGAACACTTCTCCTTCTTCACAAAGAGCTTGTTCTTCCTCAGCAACTCAAAAACCTCTACAAGATGCATTATGTGACCCTCCAGTGTTCGACTGTATATCAGGATATCGTCTCGATAGACAACAATGCATCTATCTAAGAGTGACCTGAATACATTGTTCATCAGAGTACAGAACGTGGCCGACGCATTGGTTAAGCTGAATGGCATAACCAAGTATTCATAGGATCCAAAACCTCGTTGTGATGGTAATCTTTTCTTCATCCCCAAGAGCTATTTGGATCTTGTAATAACTGTGTCGCAGGTCCAACTTCATGAAGTATCTTGCCTCCATGAGTCTATCAAAAGAGTCAGCAATGAGGGGCAACAGGTACTTATTTTTTATCATGAGCTTATTCAAAGCTCTGTAGTCTACACACAACCGCAAGGTACCCTCCTTGCGTTGAAATAGGATTGGTGCTGCATACGACGATCTTGACGGTCTAATAAACCCAGCTTCAGTAAGCTCTCAGAGCTGCTTCTTAAGCTCTTCCATCTCAGGTGCAGAGAGCCGATAAGGAGCCTTGGCCGGAGGCCGTGCCCCTAAATTGAGCTCAATCCTATGGTCCACATGTCGCCTCAGAGGGAGCTCGACCGATAGTTGACTCAACATCACATCCGCATAGCTATCGATTACCTCTTGTACCTCTTCTGGGTTTGAGGACTCGGCTTCCGCCTCTTCGTCCCAATCTCCCAAGAGTGCAACCAAGTCAAGCTCATCGGAGTTCTTTCTTGCAGCTCAGCACAAGCTCATCGCCGAGATGATCTGCTTGTCCAAACCAACCTTCATGGTCTACAACAGGCTGGGTTGTTTAGGATCCATAAAGATTACACTATCAAGATAGGGCGCCAGCATAGCAAACGACTATTTGATGAAATCCTACCCCAAGATTAAATCGAAGTCGGTCATGTCGATGGCCACCAAATTAATGGCATCAAACCATGACCCAATTCGCACATTGACATCCTGGATGTCTCCAATGCACTTTTCAGCTGGGCCATTCACACTTTTGAAGGATTTTTTCCCTTCAAGCATGGAAAGGTTAAGCTGCCTCGCCTTGCTAGCCGTTATATAACTGTGGGTAGCCCTGGAGTCGAGCATAGCTAGTACTTTGGTCGGCCCAAAGAAAGCCTCCACAAAGCATAGCTCATGTCGAGCCAAGGAGGCCTGAATCATGACACCACCTTATGCATTCCCGCAGACTGTCGCCAGAGTTGCAAAGCACCCATCTCTACAACAGGCTCGTCTGGAGTCTGCAATGCATTTAGAATTTGTCGCTATGGGCACTCTTGAGCCCAGTGATCAGGTCGACAACATATAAAGCAATTACGGTCTTGCTTCTTCTCAGAGCTCGCAGAGCGATCCTTCTGAGGTTGTTTCTCATTCAGCTTCTTACTATTTTTATCACCATTGTGCTTGGGATAGGGAGCACCCCACACTGTCTAAACTTCTTCCGAAAAGGCCTCCCTTGTTCGACAGCTTCAGTCTTACCACCGCCATATCCTTTGGTTGTGTTACCCTTGAAATCCAAGAGTCGCTCAACCGCAGAAATGGCCTATGGAAGAGTCTGCACATTCTGACAACGCAGGTCCGTTTGCGCCCAGGATTGCAATCCATGCATAAACAGGTATAAATTTTTGAAATCTGTCATCCCTTTCGGTGCTTCCAGTACCAAGGTTAGGAAAGCTTTGACATAGTCTCAAACTTTCTCAGTATGCTTAGCTCATCGAATTGCGCCCTAATAACCCATTTCAAGTTACCAAGTCAAAATTGAACCCGCAACGCATCTTTCAGATCATCCCAACTATAAATGTCGTCTATTGCATGTCCAGCTAGCTTGTTGGCTTTCCTTGACCTCCACCAAAGCTTAGTGCTTCCAATGAGGAAGGAAACCACCTTCTTGACCTAGGCCTCATTGGATAGACCAGGCAAGTTAGAGAACAACTTCTTGACGTCCCAAAAGAAATTCTCCAAAGACTTATCATCTCGCTTGCCATCATATTGCTCCACCAGACTCGACCCTTTGTGTGAGGCTTGGACACCATCCTGAGTCAGTAAGGTGTTATGCAATGTTTTCCCTTGCTATAAGAATTATTGTCACGGGGCCAACCTAATCCAACCTCATGCGGCACCAAAACCACGTCTCGCCCAGCTCAGGGAGATCTGGTTGAGTCCGCAGCTTGGACTACGCCTTATCTAATTTTCAGGATCGTGACTATCGTGAACTCGGCCAACATATACAATGTAACTCAAAATACAATGCAACAATGTAATAGCAATGTAAGAAGATCAATGAACACAATATATAATGGGCAACTCATTATTTAGTTTTATTATGCCACAATAGAATGCAACTCAAGCCAAGTTCATGCAAGTTGGCTGAGCCGAGAATGCTTGCATAACATGTACTTGTTACAGTAAAGCCCCACTTAGAGTTCCCAACTCATATCACAAATAAAGAGGACAAAACACAAGCCCCTTCGGCTTGCCAAAACCTCTAATAGATAAGCTTACAATAATTCAAAGAATACTTGCACTTAGAATATAGTGAGTTAATGCAATTCGCATACAACATTCAACATCATCCAACGTCATTACTTTTCACTAAATCATGCAACCTGTTTTGTAGCCACGACCTCCAACAACTCGCACCAAACTAGGAGCACAACTTAGTCCACAGTGACTCGATGCAACAACTCAATGCGACTCAACAACAAACTCGCATAGGATCTGCCACACAATGCAACTCAGGCGAGTTAGCACTGCCACAACTCGAAATAGGAACCACGTCAACCGGAATAGGAAACGCCACTACTTAGACTCCTATTAGAACACGCCTTTCGCACCGCATTGGGTCGTGACTCCAGTGTTAAGTTAGAGCACGACACCATTGAATGCATGTCATGTACACGTATTCTTCAAGAGACTAAGTCGCACCATCTTTATTACCACATTGACTGAGTCATTGCACCCCCAACATTAAGTCTTTTCGGACCAGATTTCATGCAACACGGATGTCAGAATTTAGCTTAATAGTATCCCCTTACATTAAACTATCACGGGGCCAACCTAAGCCAACCTTGTGCAGCACCAAAACCACGTCTTGCCCAACTCAAGGAGATCTAGTTGAGTCCGCAGCTTGGACTACGCCTTATCTAATTTGTAGGATCGTGACTATCATGAACTTGGCCAACATATACAATGTAACTCAAAATACAATGCAAAAATGTAATAGCAATGTAAGCAGATCAATGAACACAATATGTAGTGGGCAACTCGTTATTTATTTTTATTATGCCGCGGAAGAATGCAACTCAAGCCAAGTTCATGCAAGTCGGCTGAGCCGAGAATGCTTGCATAACATGCACCTGTTACAGTAAAGCCCCACTTAGAGTTCCCAAATCAGATCACAAATAAAGAGGACAAAACACAAGCCCCTTCGACTCACCAAAACCTCTAACAGATAAGCTTACGATAATTCAGAGAATACTTGTACTTAGAATACAATGAGTTAATGCAATTCACATACAACATTCAACATCATCCAACGTCATTACTTTGCATTGTATCATGCAACCTGTTTTGTAGCCACGAACTCCAACAACTCACGCCAAACCAGGAGCACAACTTAGTCCACAGTGACTCGATGCAACAACTCAATGCAACTCAACAACAAACTCGCATAGGATCCGCCACGCAATGCAACTCGGGCGAGTTAGCATTGCCACGACTCGGAATAGGAACCACGTCAATCAGAATAGGAAACACCACTACTTAGACTCCTATTAGAACACGCCTTTGACACTACATTGGGTCATGACTCTAGTGTTGAGTTGGAGCATGACACCATTGAATACATGTCATGTACACATATTCTTTAAGAGACTCAGTCACACCATCTTTGTTACTGCATTGACTGAGTCATTGTGCCCCCAACATTAAGTCTTTTTGGACCGGATTGCATGCAACACGGATGTCGGTATTCAACTTAACAATATCCCCTTACATTCTCCCCCACCTAACTTAGGTGATGCCCTCGACGCCTGCACTCGGCTTCGGCTCCATGCTAAAACCATCATAGTGTTGGGTGTAAGCTTTCTGAACTCAGTTCAAGACTGAGTAGGTTTCTTGTCCAGGAACCTCATAACTTTCTCTTCTTCTTGCCAAAGTGACTCGGCTCGCTCCCAATTTGATTCATCCTTCAGCTTGCCCACCTAGTGGACTAAGAATTCCCTATAAGCCATTTTCCCATAGCCTCTATTCTGCATTGCCAGGATTTCCTGCACCTTCAACTCAGGCCGATCAATCACATTAGCAGGACCCCGGTGTGGAACATTGCGCAAGAGATCACTTTCGTCAAAGTGATGCACTCATAATTGACTGACATGGAACACAGGTGCATTTTCATATGCAGGGGCAGATTAAGTCAGTATGCCACCTTCCCAACTCGCTGGGTCACCTCGAAGGGGCCATCCCACCTTCGCATCAATGAAGTGCTCAGACCCTTGGGCACTTTGAACTGGTGTTGATCCATCTTTAACAGAACTCGGTCACCAACATTGAATTCCATGGCTCGGCGGTGCGCATCCGCATCCCTCTTCATGCGGTCCGCGGCCTTTGTAAGATGATACCTCGCAAGATCAACCATGTCATTGAACTCTTTAATATACTATGTTGCTTCAGAGCTTGGACCCATGTATCCTCTCAAAATCGTGTGAGGCATGAGTGGCTACTGCCCTATAGCCAACTCAAATGGTGAGTACTTACTCTATCCATATTTTTGCAAGTTATAACTGAACCAGGCCACATCCAACAACTGTGGCTAGTTCTTTTGATCTGCCCAAATGTAGTGTCACAGATAATCCTCCAATATGCCATTCACCCACTCAGTCTGTCCATTTGTCTATAGATGATATGTTATTGACATGAGAAATTTCTTCCCCATGAGTCTGAAGAGCTCAACCCATAAACTTGACATGAACCTTGGGTCTTTGTTAGACACAATGCTCAATGGAACTCCTCAGTGCTTAACCACGTACTAAAAGAAATACTTTGTTGTTACCTCAGCTGGGCACGAAAGCTTACATGTAATGAACACAACATATTTCGAGAAGCGATCTACACCACCATGATGCTGGAATGACCTTCCACCAAGGGTAGCTGGGTTATGAAATCCATGCTTACACTTGCCTAAGGTCGCACTGGCACTGGTAATGGCTGCAACAGGCCACCAGGTAGTTGAGTTACTTCCTTGTCTTGCTGACAAGTCAGGAAGGTCCTCACAAATGCTTCGACGTCTTCCCTCATGTTAGGCCAAAAATACCCCTGCTCAAGGAGTGCAAGGGTGCACTTCTGTCCTGGATGCCCTGCCCAAATAGAATTGTGACATTTAGACATTAGCTCCCTGCGCAACTCCTTCCATTTAGGTATGTAGAGTTTGGAACCAGAGAAGTAGAGTAAATCCCATTATAGATGGAAACGACGAGTTCGTCCAGCTTTAACTTTATTTACTATTTGGAAAGCCTGTAAATCATTCTGGAGTCCCTCTTTTACTTTCTCTAGTATGTGTTCAGCAACTACAAGTTGACTTGCTCCACTACCTGAGTAATCTCCCAGTGCAGTGAGTTGAGTCTTCCAACTCAATGCGTCTGCTACAGTATTATGGCATCTAGGGTTGTAAAGCAACTCAAAATCAAATTCTGCGAGAAACTCTTGCCAACGAGCTTGCTTCGGTGTAAGCTTTGCTTGCAACTTAAAGTAAGTCAAGCTCACATTGTCGATTTTCACTATGAAAGGCCCACCTAGTAGGTAATGCCGCCATACCCGTAAGCAATGGATGATCGCCATCATCTCTTTCTCATGTGCAGAGTAGCTCCTTTCTTTGTCACTTAATTTCCTGGATTCATAGGCTACAGGATGTCCGCCTTGCATGAGTACTCCGCCCAATGCAAAATCAGAGGCGTTAGTCTACACCTCGAATAGTTCATCATATCTGGGCAACGCTAACACCGGCTGCTCTGTAAGTTTCCTCTTAAGCAACTCAAATTCCTCTTGCCAATTCATCTCCCATCTCCACTTTCTGTCTTTCTTGAGCAAGTCCGTGAGTGGAGCAGTGATCCTGGAATATCCTGATACAAATCTCTAGTAGTAGTTTGCTAATCTGAGGAATTGGTGTACCTCATGCATAGATTGCAAGGGTTCCCATTCCTCTATCGGACGCAACTTCTCAGGATCTAGTTTTAGCATTCCATGGACAACAATGTGACCCAAGAAGTGTACCTCCGTCTACGCAAAAGAACACTTCTCCTTCTTCACAAGGAGCTTGTTCTTCCTCAACAACTCAAAAACCTCTGCAAGATGTGTTCTGTGACCCTGCAGTGTTTGACTGTATATTGAGATATCATCCAAATAGACAACAATGCATCTATCTAAGAGTGACCTAAATACATCGTTCATCAGAAAACAGAACATGGTTGGTGCATTGGTTAAGCTGAATGGCATAACCAGGTATTCATAAGATCCATACCTCGTCGTGATGGCAGTGTTTTCTTCATCCCCGGGAGCTATTCGAATTTGGTAATAACCCTGTCGTAGGTCCAACTTCGTGAAGTATCTTTCCTCCGTGAGTCTATCAAAAGAGTCAACAATGAGGGGCAGCGGGTACTTATTTTTGATCGTGAGCTTATTCAAAGCTCTGTAGTCTACACACAATCGCAAGGTACCCTCCTTGCGTTGAAATAAGACTGGTGCTGCATACGGCGATATTGATGGTCTAATAAACCCAACTTCAGTCAGCTTTACTTGGCTACACTCTTTGGAGATTGGGATGAAGAGGTGGAAGCCGAGTCCTCAAACCCAGAAGAGGTGCAAGAGGTAATCGATAGCTATGCAGATGTGATGCCAAGTCAGCTACTGGCCGAGCTCCCTCCGAGGCGACATGTGGACCATAGGATTTAGCTCGAATCAAGGGCACGACCTTTGGCCAAGGCTCCTTATCGGCTCTCTGCACCTAAGATGGAAGAGCTTAAGAAGTAGCTCTGAGAGTTGACTGAAGCTGGGTTTATTAGACCATCAAGATCGTCGTATCCAACACCAGTCCTATTTCAACGCAAGGAGGGTACCTTGCGGTTGTGTGTAGACTACATAGCTTTGAATAAGCTCACGATAAAAAATAAGTACCTGTTGCCCCTCATTACTGACTCTTTTGATAGACTCACAGAGGCAAGATACTTCATGAAGTTGGACCTACGATAGGATTATTACTAGATCCGAATAGCTCTCAGGGATGATGAAAAGACTGCCATCATGTTGACGTATGTATCCTATGAATACCTGGTTATGCCATTCGGCTTAACTAATGCGTCGACCACGTTTTGTACTCTGATGAACGATGTATTCAGGTCACTCTTAGATAGATTTGTTGTTGTCTATCTGGACAATATCTTGATATATAGTTGAACACTGGAGGGTCACAGAATGCATCTTGCAGAGGTTTTTGAGTTGCTGAGGAAGAAAAAGCTCTTTGTGAAGGAGAAGTGCTCTTTTGCGTAGACAGAGGTAAAATTCTTGGGCCACATTGTTGGCCATGGAATGCTAAAACCAGATCTTGAGAAGTTGTGTGTGATAGAGGAATGTGAACCCTTGCAATCTATGCATGAGGTACGCCAATTCCTCAGATTGGAAAACTACTACCAGAAATTTGTATCAGGATATTCCAGGATTGCTGCTCCACTCATGGACCTACTCAAGAAAGATAGAAAGTGGAGATGGGAGATGAAGCAACAAGAGGCATTTGAGCTACTTAAGAGGAAACTTACAGAGCAGCCTGTGTTAGCGTTGCCCAGATATTATGAACTATTTGAGGTGCAGGTTGACGCCTTTGATTTTGTATTGGGTGAAGTACTCATGCAAGGTGGACATCCTGTAGTCTATGAATCTAGGAAATTAAGTGACACAGAAAGGAGCTACTCTACACATGAGAAAGAGATGATGATGATCGTCCATTGCTTACGGGTATAGCGGCATTACCTACTAGGTGTTCCTTTCATAGTGAAAACTGACAATGTGAGCTTGATTTACTTTAAGTCGCAAGCAATGCTTACATCGAAGCAAGCCCATTGGCAA
Organism: Sequoia sempervirens; assembly: GCA_007258455.2. Classification (NCBI taxonomy): domain Eukaryota; kingdom Viridiplantae; phylum Streptophyta; class Pinopsida; order Cupressales; family Cupressaceae; genus Sequoia; species Sequoia sempervirens. The sequence continues at coordinate 24,557 of VDFB02179013.1, forward strand.
GAGTTTCTCGCATGATTTGATTTTGAGTTGCTTTACAACCCTGGACGCCATAATACTGTAGTAGATGCATTGAGTCGGAAGACTCAGCTCACTGCACTGGGAGAGTACTCAGGTAGTGGAGCAAGTCAACATGGAGTTGTCGAACATATACTGGAGAGAGTAAAAGAGGGACTCCAAAATGATTCGCAGGATTTCCAAATAGTAAATCAAGTTAAAGCTGGATGAACTCGCCGTTTCCATCTACATGGGGATTTACTCTACTTCTCTGGTTCCAGACTCTACATACCTAAATGGAAGGAGTTGTGCAAGGAGCTAATGTCTGAATGTCACGATTCTGTTTGGGCGGGGCATCTAGGATAGAAGTCCACCCTTGCACTCCTTGAGTGGGCATATTTTTGGCCTAACATGAGGGAAGATGTCAAGGAATTTGTGAGGAGCTTCCTGACTTGTTAGCAAGACAAGGTAGTAACTCAACTACCTGGCAGCCTATTGCAGCCATTACCAGTGCCGGTGTGACCTTGGGCAAGTGTAAGCATGGATTTCATAACCTAGCTACCCTTGGTGGAAGGTCATTCCAGCATCATGGTGGTGGTAGATCGCTTCTCAAAATATGTTGTGTTCGTTGCATGTAAGCTTTCGTGCCCAACTGGGGTAACAACAAAGTATTTCTTTCAGTACATGGTTAAGCACTAGGGAGTTCCGTTGAGCATTGTGTTTGATAGAGACCCAAGGTTCACGTCCAGTTTTTGGGTTGAGCTCTCTAGACTCATGGGGACAAAATTGCTTATGTCAATAACATATCATCCGTAGACGGATGGACAGACCGAGTGGGTGAATGGCATATTGGAGGATTATTTATGACACTACATTTGGGCAGATCAAAAGAACTGGCCACAGTTGTTGGATGTGCCCTAGTTCAGTTATAACTTGCAAAAAATTGGATTGAGTAAGTACTCGCCATTTGAGTTGGCTACAGGGCAACAACCACTCATTCCTCACACAATTTTGAGAGGATACATGGTTCCAAGCTCTAAAGTAGCAAAGTATATTAAAGAGTTCAATGACAGGGTTGATCTTGCGAGGTATCATCTTACAAAGGCCGCGGACCGCATGAAGAGGGATGCAGATGCGCACTGCCAAGCCATGGAATTCAATGTTGGCGACTGAGTTCTGTTAAAGATGGATCAACACCAGTTCAAAGTGCCCAAGGGTCTGAGCACTTCATTGATACGAATATGGGATGGCCCCTTCGAGGTGACCCAGCGAGTCGAGAAGGTGGCATACCGACTTAATCTGCCCCTACATATGAAAATACACCCTGTGTTCCATGTCAATCAATTACGAGTGCATCACTTTGACGAAAGTGATCTCTTGCGCAATGTTCCACACCGGGGTCCTGCTAATGTGATTGATCGGCCCGAGTTGAAGGTGCAGGAAATTCTGGCAATGCAGAACAGAGGCTATGGCAAAATGTCTTATAGGGAATTCTTAGTCCATTGGGTGGGAAAGCCAAAGAATAAATCGACTTAGGAGTGAGCTGAGTCGCTTTGGCGCGAAGAAGAGAAAGTTATGAGGTTCCTGGATGGGAACCCTACTCAATCTTGAACTGAGTCCAGCTATAATGGTTTCAGCATGGAGTCAAAGCCGAGTGCAGGCGTCGAGGGCATTGCCTAAGTTAGGTGGGGAGAATGTAAGGGGATAATGTTAAGTTGAATACCGACATCTATGTTGCATGCAATCTAGTCTGAAAAGACTTAATGTTGGGGGCACAATGACTCAGTCAATGTGGTAACAAAGATGGTGCGACTGAGTCTCTTGAAGAATACGTGTACATGACATGCATTCAATGGTGTCATGCTACAACTCAACACTGGAGTCACGACCCAATGCGGTGTCAAAGGCATGTTCTAATAGGAGTCTAAGTAGTGGCGTTTCCTATTCTTGTTGACGTGGTTCCTATTCTGAGTCGTGGCAGTGCTAACTTGCCCAAGTTGCATTACCTAGTGGATCATATGCGAGTTTGTGGTTGAGTTGCATTGAGTTGTTGCATTGAGTCATTGTGGACTAAGTCGTGCTCCTGGTTTGGTGCGAGTTGTTGGAGCTCGTGGCTACAAAATAGGTTATATGATTCAGTGCAAAGTAATGACGTTGGATGATGTTGAATGTTGTATGTGAATTGCATTGACTCACTGTATTATGAGTGAAAGTATTCTCTGAATTATTGTAAGCTTATTTGTTAGAGGTTTTGGCGAGCTGAAGGGGCTTGTGTTTTGTCCTCTTTATTTGTGATCTGAGTTGGGAACTCTAAGTGGGGTTTTACTGTAACAAGTGTATGTTATGCGAGCATTCTCAACTCAGCTGACTTGCATGAACTTGGCTTGAGTTGCATTCTGCCGTGGCATAATAAAACTAAATAACAAGTTGCCCACTATATATTGTGTTCATTGATCTGCTTACATTGCTATTACATTGTTACATTCTATTTTGAGTTACATTGTATATGTTGGCCGAGTTCATGATAGTCACGATCCTGCAAATTAGATAAGGCATAGTCCAAGCTGTGGACTCAACCAGATCTCCTTGAGCTGGGCGAGACGTGGTGTTGGTGCCGCACGAGGTTGGCTTAGGTTGGCCTTGTGACAGTTAGTGTTAATATTATTAGTATGACAACCTAAATTAATATAGGATAGTTTAAATTTATTTGGAAGATTAAATACTCATATTAATATTAGTATTAAACTTAATATGATAATATAGTTAATAGACACATTCCCTAATAAATATTAAGGTTTTTAAAATTAATATAATAGAAAATATTTTGATTACAACCAAGAAAGGTAATGTTCTTGTATTTAATAGATTTTAATAATCTTAAATAAATGTTGAATATTTTATATAAATAAAATAAATATCTATGTGTCTATCTTAAAATTAATTTAATTCAAATACTATATTAAGATTTACAATATCAAAATTATTATTTTTTATATAAATATAGTATTAAATTTTAATTATGTTATATTGATGCATAGATTACCATTGACATTTTAACCTGAAAATGTAATTAGATTATTGATATTCATATTAGCATTAATCCTTTTAAATTAAATTATATTAATTTTTTTAATATTTTTATAATTCTTCTAGGTGTCTATTAAAGGGTTTGAGTAAAAGATTTGATATTTTATTCCTAGATGGTTAAATTTCTAAAGAATTTTTATAAATTAAAATATTACATATTCTTATTTTCTTTGTTTTTAATTAAATTTATATCTAACCGATCAATGTATTAGGATCCAACATTAAAAATATATGATAAAGAGTTAATATCTTAATTAAGAATAAATTTATAAATTTATTGTAGGATTTAGTATTATCAATAAGAAAATGGAAGAGTATATTAAATTTAAAATATAGGATAAATAAATAACAATTAAGGTTATATGGGACTTGGTTTTAGTATTAATGGTTGTACTCTAATATTTTCATCTATATTATCAATAAGAGTATATTAAAATAAATTTATCCTTAATTTTATTGACTATTGTATAGATTAGTAAATAACAATATGTAATATTTTAATCTATAAAAATTCTTTGGAGATTTAACCATTTAGGAATGCAATATCAAATCTTTTACTCAAACCTTTAATACACATAGAAGATGGTTTTATACAATCATTAAAATACCTTGAAACATTACCTTACTTTTTATCAAAAACATAATTCCATTTTTTTTTATCAAAAATGTAATTCCAAAACTAACTATTAATTAACCACATATAATCTGTTATTTATATAAAATATCCAATATTTATTTAAAATTATTAAAATCTATTAAATACTAAATCTATACAATAATAACCTAAAAAATAAATAAAAAATAATAACATTACAATAATTCTATTAAATATTTAATCCATTAATTTATTATAGTATGACACCATTAGTATAACCAATATTGTTAAATGTTGGATACCATCTTCTATGTAATATTAATGGATGCACAGTATTAAGGTAATCCATTAAGGTATTTAAGGCTTGCAAATTAATTATACTATCAAGGTTTTAATCCATTATCATATTTTTAATGTTGGATCCTAATTTACATTGAGTAGTCAGATATAAACTTAATTAAAAACATTTATTTCACATTCAAATTGAAAAACTATTAAATTTATTTATAGAGTTTTTTTTGGATAAATCTATACAATAGTCAATAAATTTAAGGATAAATTTATTTTAATATACTGTTTTTGAAAAAGAAAAAATAGGGTTTACAGGGACTTGAAACCACAAAGTTTAAACATACAAAGATAGAGCAAAAAAAGTCCAAACAAACAGACAGCTGTCCCAAAAAGGAAACAACAACAAAAAAGAGACAATAGGGTCCAAAAAAGGATCGCCAAAAAGCCAGAGACGACCACAACAACAATACTCCAAGATGTTCATCAGCTCCTCGACTTCCTTTTCAACTTCACTCATATCCTGTAATCCCTGCTTGAGGATTTGAACCGTATGTGGAGAAGTAGGGGCCTTCCTCTTCGTGTTAGCCCAGGTGCGAGTCGAAATCCCTTCAACAACAGCTCTGCTACAACCTCTGTTTGCATCCAAGTCCACGACCAGTGAGCCCTTTTGAAATTTTTCCAACTTTTCCACCATAGCGTTAAAGATAATGGCGTTGTGCCTGGCAATTTTATGATTATGCGCCACAGTGGTCCTGATATTTTTGCCTATCTTGGACATATTACTCTCCAGCCTAGTCAATCTTTCCTCCTGCAACTGTTGTCTTTTCTCCGTTAAGGGGGTATCTTGTCCATCATTCTCATAACGGCTCCAGCTTACCTTTTGCTCCAGCTCTATGACTCTATTGCTGAGATCTCTATTACGACCACTCAAATCACAAACTTCCTTCTGGGCCCACTTAAGAACAGTGAAAAAGGCATCAGTACTGTTTTCCACCACACTCATTATGTCCTCAGGCCTAAAGTTATTCGGGGCAGAATTAATTTCATCCTAATTTGGGGATCTTTTAGAGGCATTCACAAATCTACCAGACGCAAGGGCACTAGGGGCTGACTCTTTACTGGCCATAGGTTTTTCAGAATGAATTTCCAAAGAATTCCTAGAGTACGAAACCAATTTCGTAACCAAGGTTCCTTTAAACCTAGAGACCAAACCTAGGGTAGGGCAACCAGGTGAAGGCTGAGGATAAGATGACGGAGTAGAACCCGGGGTAGGGCAACCGGGCGAAGGCTGGGGATTAGGACAAGAAGGTGGAGCAGAACCCACAAGGACATTCCGACAAAAAAGGGACTAGGGAACAGTGGTTTTAGTACCAACAAGAGCAAAAGCAAGAGGGGCTAGAGGATCATTCTCCCTGCTACTTTCTGTATCCTCATCGTCCAAATCCCCAACAACAACATTTTTAGGCAAAGCGGGTAAATTTTGGAAATGCTCAAAGATGAGTCTGACAAGACCAGGGTGAATAATAGAAATCTTCCTAAGGTTTCTTTCAACTTCATCAAGGCGATTCTTCAGAGAAGAGAATAAATAAAAAGGCAAAGAGATATGAACCTTGTGACGAAAGTGGTTCAAAATGGCAAAGTGATAACCATACGCCCTAGTGAAGCGCCCATCAACTGTGATGTACTCCATAATGACTCTCAAAACTTTCCTCCAGATCGATTTAATGGACTCCACATCAAAGTAGCTATTGGCAACCTTCACCAGCTTAGCCTTCTCCTTATCTTTCTTTGGAAATCTGATAACTGCTTCATCAAAGAACTGGTGGTCCCGATAAAATTTCACACCCTCAGTCGAAAAACCAGTAATCTCACCGATGATTTGCTCATTCAGCTTAACACTCCTGCCAAACAACACAATCTCACCATTTTTCCAGTTTTTGGCAAAATAGTCTAGCATCTTCTCATTAGTTACATGGAGCTTTTCCAAAAATGGAACTAAACCTCCCTTTTCAATTTTTTCCCAAGCTTTAACATTCTTTCTGTGCTCTTGAAAGCAGCTCGACTCAACACATTTTCTCTCTCCCCCCATCTTCAAAGCTCTACTATACCATACCCTATAGTTGCTCTGGGTCTCGTTTAAGCATATTTTCCCAAACACCCAGAAAGCATGCCGAAAACTCTTCTTGAAAAGGAAAATGACGTCGGTCCCATCAAATCTAATGAGATCGACGTACTTAATCTTTATCTGCTTCATCATGGTGAAGACAAACTTCTCTTCCATGCATAGAATCATAATAAATTAGAGCTTTAACCTCAGAATGGAGGTAATCATTCTTCCTCCACGTGTTTTCCCTACCCTTCTTGACCCCTTCATTAGCAAAGTAATCCGCCACCTTATTGGCTTCTCTGTAGGCATGAAAAACTTTCACTTTGTCAAATTTACTTAATAAGGCAATTGTATCTTCAATCCACTTTTTGATGGTCCACGAAGGGGGGGTTAGCCCAAGAATACAGTCTATTATGTTCTTAGAATCACCCTCCAACCAAAGATATTTCATATTCATATTGAAAGCCAGGTTAACCGCATGATAAGCCCCAACGACTTCCGCAACATGATTAGTTTGGGTGCCAATGTCCATAGAAAAAACCACAATAAAATCCCCCGCATTATCCCTTAAAACACACCCACTGCCAGCTTTCCCAGGGTTGCCTTTGGCAGCACCATCAAAATTGGCTTTCACCCAACCCAAAGGCGGCAAAGTCCAGCTAGTGTTCTCTCTCCCACAAAAGGCCGGCGTGGGGACTTTTAAAGCAACTAATTTTGAATTCCACTTTTCAGCAGTAGCAATATCAAAGGGAGACCAAGTAGCTTTATCAACCATTTTTCTAGGGATTAAAGATAAATTTTCCTTTATAGCCCTAACAATTTTTTCATACAAGTCCCCCTCTGACTTCTCTTTTTCCCTAAACAATCTGTTGTTCCTTTCCTTCCAAATACTCCATGAAACAAAAGGTAGAACAAAAGACCAAAGCCTACGCACAAAAATATTTTTTGATGGAGTTTTCCATTGCAAGAAAAAATCTTCGACCGAAGCAGGGGAAACCCAAACCATGTCAAGATGCGCAAAATTTTTTCCCCAGATATGCGATACAAAAGGACAATGAAGAAAAAGATGATTAACAGTCTCAACATCATTCCTGCACATATAGCATCTATTAGGTAATTGGATTCCTCTCTTGCCGAGATTGTCCAAAGTGAGAATCTTATTCTGTAGCATGATCCAATAGAAAATATTGATTTTAGGAATCAAGAAATTAATCCAAGCTTTAGCCCAGAAGGGCGGAGGCTCCTGTGGACTAACCAACATAGAAGTAGTAGAAGAAACTGAAAAAATGCCAGACGGATTGTCTACCCAAACAACAAGATCATCCACTTGGTGTTGAACCAATCTAAGGGTCCTGAAGGCAGACTGAATTGGGCAAAGATCCAGACTGATGGTCTTCAAATCAACCCAATCCCCATTCCTCCAGTAATCTTTGACCAGGACCCCGAATTCCCTTTTACAATCATTCATCCATTTACTGAATTTCTCAGTTCTGATTAGAGTACAACCATTAATAGTAAAACTAAGATAATATAACAGTATATTTTTATATACTATTATTGATAATATAGATATTCGAGTACAACCATTAATAATAAAACTAAGCCCCGTATAACCTTAATTGTTATTTATTTATCGTATATTTTAATTTTAATATACTCTTCCATCTTCTTAAATTGATAATACTAAATCCACAATGAATTTATAAATTTATTCTTAATTAAAATATTAAATATTTATCATATTTTTAATGTTGGATCCTAATACATTGATAGGTTAGATACAAATTTAATTAAAAACATTTATTTCAAATTCAAAGCTAAAAAAAATATTAAATTTATTTATAGAGATTTTATTTTTGATAAATCTTATTTTAATATACTCTTATTGATAATTTATAGATGAAAATATTAGAGTACAACCATTAATACTAAAACTAAGCCCCATATAACCTTAATTGTTATTTATTTATCCTATATTTTAAATTTAATATAGTCTTTCATCTTCTTATTGATAATGCTAAATCCTACAACAAAGATAAATTTAAATATAACCTTAATGTTGGATCCTAATACATCGGTTAGATATAAATTTAATTAAAAAAAATTATTTCAAATTTAAATTAAAAAATATTAAATTTACTTATAGAGTATTTTTTTGATAAATCTATACAATAGTCAATAATGCAAATACATTCTAAAATAATACATAAAGAAAATAACAATATGTAATATTTTATTCTATAAAAATTCTTTGGAAATTTAACCATTTAGAAATGCAATATCAAATCCTTTACTCAAACCCTTTAATAACATATAGAAGAATTATAAAAATATTTAAAAAACCAATATAATTCAATTTAATAGGATTAGTAATATGTTCATATCAATATCAATAACCTAATTACAATTTCAAGTTAAAATGTTAATGGTAATCTATGCATCTATATAACATAATTAAATAATACCATATTTATAAAGCAAATTTTAATTTTGATATTATAAATCTTAATATAGTATTTGAATTAAATTAATGTTAAGATAGACACATAAATATTTATTTTATTTATATAAAATATTCAACATTTATTTAAGATTATTAAAAATTATTAAATACAAGAACATTACTTTTCTTGATTGTAATCAAGATATTTTCTATGATATTAATTTAAAAACTTTAATATTTATTAGAGGATGTGTCTATTAACTATATTATCATATTAAATTTAACACTAATATTAAAATGAGTCTTTCATGTTACAAATTAATTTGAATTATACTATATTAATTTAGGTTGTCATACTAATAATATTAACACTAACTCTCACCGGTCAATCGGTTAATCTATGTTGTAAAATGATAAGGATTTAATTTTAGAAATTTAAGTATTAAATTTGCCAATGATAATGTCTCACCTTGGGATCGTGCGCTACCTATGACAATGATGTGATAACGCTGCAAGACAAACACATCAAACCCCGATGATGACGGTGAAATAAAACGAAAATAGAAAAGGCAAAACAACATTGACTGATCATAGCTTAGTGTGTGACACTTAAGCCCAGCCAAATAATCTCTCTAATTCCATTGTTAATCTGTCGTAGCTGAAGCACTTCAACATAATAGAAAATTTTAAAAGGGTTAAATAACCCGTTGATTTCAATTGTCAATCTGCCCTAGCTGCGGCACTTGAACATAACAGGAAGTTTAAAGTTTTAAATAGTTTCCATGATTCTCCTGTCAACCTATCGCAGTGTAGCGCAGATCCTTTTCGTAGAATTGTAGTACTTTGAACTGTGACTTCAGGGGATGGTATCACGCATGCAGTATGGGAGAGGCGTTTCATTTTATTTGCATCGGCTAGTTAACTTTAGTCGCGCCGTCTCTATCTCTTTCCCTCAGTCTTTTCAGACACTGAATTCAACCATTTGTTCTGCATGGCGGAAATACCTTGAAGCTTGGATATCATGGATCTCTCTGTATTAAGAATGCTGTAGGGAGATACCTTGTTGGTTAAATCGACGTTGTTTTTTTTTAAAGGATAAAAGTGCGTGTTCAATAATTTTGATTGAGGATTGAATATATCGATATTGATATTTTATATACTGCTAGGGAGTTTCAATCTGGAACGTAGTAGACATTTAAGCCGGTACCTGGAACTTTGAAAATTATTCTTATATAAGAATTCCCTCCATCCTGTCGGCTTGTTTTATTTTCAACCATTTACAAATTTCATAGACATTTATGATTCTAACATTTCATTACAGTCGAAGGACTTGGAGTCAGGGAATTGATGCTCCCTTATTTGGCCCCAAACCCCAATGCCCAAGACTTCTGTTTTGCATCTTCTGGCATAGACTTAGTTAATCTTGTCGCCCAAATAAGTATAGGCAGTCATTACATATTATAATGTTTTACAGGTCCCGAGTACCTTGCAGTGCATTATAAACGGAAGAAGATATGCTTAAAGATCGAATGTATTTATAATTAACAAACGGTTAGCAATAATCTTTGCTTATATTCCATCTGCTCCAGTGATATAAATATAAATAGATGCACATTCATTTTGATGGCAACAATTTGTCTGTAGGTAGTCAATTGTAAATGCGTCTGAGGCATTCTTTCCATCCGCTTTAGTCAATTTAATAATATTAACGGAAACATTCCTTTGGCCGTCGACTCAAGGAGTTCATTCGTTTGCTTTAATTAATTTATTGAAGATCGGAAGATTATCAAGGCGTCCATTTCTTTTTTAATCCTGTCGCCTAGTTAAGACGCCATGGCCTTTGTTTTATTCGCTGAATGTTCAGACTTATAAAAATTAGCGTGTGAAATTATAGGGAGATCGACCAAATAAAAGAATAACAGAGTGCATTTTATATATATATCAGAATAAGTGACATTCGATTGTAAATTATTTTCGATTAAGTTCAATCCATGTAAATATACATTAGTTAAGGAAAGATTAAGTTAAGCTTAGGAGTCGATTTACTATCTTGCTTAAGTTGATTATTTCATGAAAGAGTGTGGAGTCATTATTCTCTCTTTTACATGTGATTTATAAATATCGAGTTGTACTCTCCATTCCTCATTTATGTTCTTATACAATTAAATTAGATGTCATTCCTATTCATAAAAAGTTTGTTCTTTCATAATTTGAGGATTTCCTTCATAGGTATTAGTTGATTGCTAGCATTGACACTTGAGCTTTATTGTGGAAAAGCGTATTAAGTAAAGTTAGTGACTAGGTTAAGAGACAGTGAAGTACAAGTAATATTTCTTACAAATGCACTATTTGGTAGATTTTATTATTGATATCGAGATGTTTTGATTAATGTTAATGAGTTGTAATTGACTTCATGGTTGTGTTTTATTGATTGGTGAAATTAAGGTGTTTTGGTGGAATTTGTATTTGATACTAAATGAGATTCCTTGTAATCTATTCTTGAATCTAATTGCTTAGTATTTGAATTATTGGTGTGAATTACGTGAATGGGTATGAAATGGAAGTAAGTTGTGGGACATGTCTATTGTTAGGTAATTTTTTGAATCGGACCTTAGAGTCTTTCGAAGGCTAGGGAGATTAGTTCTCTTGATGGAAATCTTTGATTAATTTGTTATTGGAGATTTTTATATAGAATGTGTTTATGTTGGATTTAAACCTTGCACTTGTGTTTGTCGTTGTGGTTGATCTTTTGGAATATCTGAGTGATAAGGGATCATGCCTCGCCATGTGATTCGCTTCAAGTTTGAGTTTGTGCAAGTGGCCTTGTTTTCTATTTTAGTGGTTTTTTTTCTTTTTAGTTGTCAGTAAGGGGGGGTGGCTTCCAATGGGGGCTGACTCACAAAGGGGCGCCTGGATAACCCATGTGGAATTTTTGTTAACAAGTGAAACATAAATAAACTAAAGGAATGGGTAACTAAAAATTTAATAAGATAAGTTAGTACCTCGCTCAGGCTCAAGCGTTGGTTTAGACTTGAGGTGAGATAGGAAGGCCTGGAATGACATAATCGACTACTTCGTCTTTACGAGAGGTAGGTCGATTCCGTATAAGTTGGCATGAGGGGGTTGGAGTTCGGTAGAGGCTACCAGGATAATCCAAGGATGGGGGTCGGGGCCTAGGAAGAACTACCTAGATAACTTATGTTCAATTATGTGATGACACTTCCCCTACGACAACCATGAGTTTCTTCGCTTGATGTTTACTTGAGTTTGTTTGTATGCCTCTGGAAGTATGGTCTTGAAGTGGTTGTTCTTGTTGATGTGTTTGTCTTGTGTTGTGAATTTTGTCTTCCTTATGATACCAATCCTTGTCTATCGGTTGGTGGGGCCCTTTGCAACCTCCTAGCATGGGGGGTGAATCTTTGGATTCACGTGGTTGGGTGGAACGTGTACGTTCTCCATTGGGTTCCCCTTATGTTCGTGATGCGGTGATTCTTTGGATCCATTGTCTTCAACATTGTATCTATCCTTGGTGGTTGATCTTTTGTACTTGTAATGTATTGTAACTCTACTATGTATCATGTATCTTTTGTAAGCACTCCTCATTGTCTCAAGGAGGTGTCATTGTACAAATGCACTTGTAAACTGAATTGATGTGTCACATATATGTAATGATGATGTATTTTGAGATTTTGTACTTGTTATTTGAAATGGAAGTAAATCAGTTATTCTTATATGTTTATTGGATGGATGTTTCTCTTGGTTCATACTATCTATTGTGATGAGTTTATGTTATGCTTATGAATGATTAGTGATTGGATGATAATGAGTTATTTGATTTTGCAATTTGGCTAATGAAATTTAAGTAATGTAGTCGTGCATCCTAGGGGACGTAGATTATTACTAAAGTTTTGTTCAAATTTATTGCCCAACATTGTATTTTTTTTGAAAAAATTGTCCATATTCTGTTGTTTAGGCTTGTCCTCTAGGGTTCACGGCAGGGCGTTACAATTAGTGTCATCTATGTGGTTCCTTATTAACAAATTAGCTCCCAAAATAAAATCCATGTGATGGATAACACTCTTACTAGTGGTAGTCCTTTTGGAATATTATTAGATATGATATCCTTATCCTCCTCCAACAATTCTAAGATCTCATGTGGTGTTTCCATTTCAATTGTGGTGGTGCTCCATTTGTGATGTTCAATGGCTCGAGAATTAATGCAAAACAAACATTCTCATACTTTATTCTATCTAGAAACTTCCTTACATATTACCAAGCATATCCTAGAATTTCTACAAACTCGATCTTCTTTTTCCTTTAGTGGCATTAACATATGTCTCTAGCAATTCTTAGTTATAGTATATGTGTTTTCTCTCTCATCATGTATAACCTATTGTTCAAATTTCTAAGACCTACCCAATAATAGGTGGCATACATCTATTGACATTATATCATATAAGACTTCATCATAATGATTCCCCATCCTAAATCTTACCCCACATTGTTCATTGAGTATCACATTATCTTCTCTCTACAACCAAACAATCATGTAAGGTTTTAGGTGCTTCTTCTTCTTCAACTTAAGTTTTTCAACCATTTCTTTTGATAATAAGTTGTATGTGTTTAATCATTTCAACATTTTATCTCTAATTTACATCTAGTTCTAAATATATTTTTTTATTTATACTAGTCCTTATTCCTCAAGAGTGTTATGAAGGTCCTTGCCATTATTAGTGATTCTTTATGTTCAAGGTCATCATCTAGATCATATGACCTTTGGGGATTTCATTCCCAAACTTTTTTCTATCACTTATTTTTGGTTGCCTTCCTTGGTATTGGAAGCATTCAAATGCTCTATTCCTTTCTTCTCCACACTTGAAGCATATACCTTTGAAGGGTCTTTTCTCATCCCTTCTATTTATTTCTCTTCCTCTTTGGTATCCATATTTGTAGTATGCATCTCCTTCCTCTTTGTATTTGTGGTAGTAGTTGTTGGTAGCAGTTGTTATCTTCATTGTGGTACACACACTATAATTTGTGATCTCTCATATCTTCCTAGTAGGGTCTTCTATCACCACATTGTGATCTCTCCCTTTGGGGCCTTTCCTCTTTTCCTATTTATCAAATATTTTGATTCTCAAAACTCTTGTTCAACTTGTCTTTTGCTTTGATTACTGTAGACACCAAAAATTTATTTTCTAACAACATCACTAGATCCTATTAATTAAGTAATTTTAATTATTTAATTAAATCTTTCCATCATTTCACCTCAACCTTTGATTAATTAAATATTATTTAATTATGTCATTAAGGTTCATGTACCTTATAATTAAATAAATTTAATTTATTTAACTATCACCACTTTGTCTACTATAATTAAATAATTAATGCTAATTATATAATTATTCATTTATCTTGCTTTCTCCATAATTAAATAAATAATATTTATTTAAATGATTTTCCAAATGGACTTTCCCTCTCACTTATTTTGAATTAAAATATTTAATTGAAAAAATCAGTTTTCTTTTCTTCTTCTATAATTAAATAATGTTGTCATTGTTTAATTATTCACTTTCCTCTTCGAACTAATTGATTTTGTTGAAAAATCATTCAACTTCCTCTTGCTCTTGCATTTTTGATCTTATCCTGTCCCGCCTCGATTAATTTTAGCCATTGATTGAAATAAAAATTAATTGATCTTGACCATCTATTTTTCATCTGACCCTCTATAAATAGCACTGCTATTTATCATTTTGATATCTTAGAAAATCTAGAATTTGCATATTGTCGTGCTATTGAGATAAAATTTTCTTCTAAGTTTTGCTAGCATAGTCTTAAGCTTGTCATTGCAGATTAAAATCTGAGGGCCATCATCACATAAAGCAAAATAGAGAAGAGCTACAGAGGTCATTCAACGGGTGCATAAACTGGTATAATTGTTTTATTTTTATTTTATGCTTTTATTGTTCTTTGTAGTTGATTAGGACTTTAATGTTACTGATTTTAATCTATATTAATATGTTAATATGAAATTCCTAATCACAATTACAAGTTAGTATGCTTCCTTTATGGTGATCAACTTGACTAGGCTCTTCTTGAATACTTTCCTTAAATCCATTGATGTATATTTTAACCTTCTCTTTTCCTACATCATTGTGTCCTATCCTAATAAGTAAAACTTGTGAAAAATTTTGGTGTATTCCTTCACAATTATGTCCCTTTGTATCAAACTTTAAAAATTTTCTAGTAGTTCTAGCTCATAGTATTTCTATATAAATTGTATTTTCAATTTTAAAACCATCCTCTTCCTTTTTTTATTTTTTTGTGTTTCCTTTCCTATTCTTTCAAGTTGTACAATTTCTTTCCACCACATAGTAGCACGTAATTTTAGCTTAGTCTTCACAAAACCAACCCTATTAGGTTCTTCAATCTCCTCATACTTAAATTACTCATCCAACTCATTTATCCATTCAATCAGTTCTTTTGGATTCAAATCACCATAGTAGTTTGTAACTTGCGTTCTAGGCCTCGTGGCAATTTCAAAAATAAGCTTTAACACCTTTACCTGCTCTAACTCTTCTTCATGATATTCCAAGTCTTGCACATCCTCTTAGGCATTGGGTGAAGCCACAATAGTGGTTTACAATTGAAGTGAGGAAGGAAAACTCACAAAAAATGAATGCATGGAAAAAAAATTGATTTTAGGGGTTAAAACGTCTGAACCTAGGTTGACCAAACCCTCTTAATACTTTCCCACCAAAAAATCCATCAAAACCCCTTATAGAAGGGGGTTCAAATGAACCCTGGTTCGATCAAACTCCTAGGGGTTCGCTCGAACCCCCTTTATTCCTCATCCCCCCCTAAGATAATTTTTTTTTGAATTTTGGCACTTCAGAGCTCGGTTTGAGGATGAAAATGGAGGAATATTCACAGGCCCAACTAGAATCAGGTAGTCCTCGGAATAGGCTCATCCAATGAATATAATTTTAATATGTTTGGGTTTTGTTATGTATTTATTTTTTAAGTTTGATTAAACATAGGTTTTTCATCGAAAATGAATTTCTTTGTTCTTAACATGTGGAAAAATAGAAGATTATCAAAAAAAAGTTTGAAAAATATGAGTGCACTAGATATTGAAGTCCTTGATCCAATAGAATTTTTTGAATTTCAGTAAATACAAAAAAAGTTATGGATTATCTGGGTAGCACTATGTCTGAATTATGTGGTGGTTTGACTTTGAAAATTGATTAAAGAAAAATATTCAATAAAAATATCTAACCAAGTGGAAGTACTTCGTTTAGGAGTTCACAAATCTAAATTTGAAAATTATAATTTTTATCCTTCCTGAGAAAAAAGTTATCGTTTATACGATTAATAGCCACTTTTAAAAATGTTTTGAAAAAACGGTTTTGTGGGAGATGGAAAAAGAAGTGGAATCGATTCCAAAAATTTTGAAAAATATATTTTTAGAATCTACAAAAAGTACGGCGAGACTCTAGTTTGCATCATCTTCAAATTTCTTCACGGTTTTAGCTATAGGTGCCCAAATGTGAAGATTTAGTTTAAAATAATAATTTCAGTGTCCAATTTGGCCAAAAATTGTAAACCACTATTGTGGGATCACCCCATTGTGCTCCACATCACTCTCATCATCATCCCTTGGATTTTTTCTCCTTTTTCTATATTCCTCAAAAGCTTCCAATCTAATCATGTATTCTCTTGCCACTTTAATACCTCACACTTTTTGGCAATGTTAACAACTCCTTGGACTCAAGTAACAATAAAATATTTCTTATATTTTTTATTTAAATTGCCTTTGGTTATTGGTCCACTCATAAACACCCCTTGCAATAAACCCTCATTTAGTGATATATTGACAAGTTTCTTGTAGGTTACCTCAATTTAGTGGTATATTCACAAATAGAATCCATAGAGCAACCACTTACCTTCTTCAAAATTTGAACATTATTCTTTGATACCACTTGATGGAATAAAGGTAGGAGGGTCCAATAAAGTGTTATCCAACTGTCCATCCAACATCAATAAACACAAATAAATAATAAATGCATAATAAAGTAACACAAGATGTACCTTGAGAAAACTCTTAAAGAGGGAAAAACCCAACCGCCAAAAGGTTCCTCCTTATTTTATGGAATTATCAAAACAAGTCACAATATGTCATGATGACATATATGTCAAGTCATAGTCCAAAGACTATTACTATATCTAATACCCTTACCCTTGAACTACATTTTGAATCATCCTTCTCATACTTACGCTCAAACCTATAGCCTTCATAAAAATGTTTTCTCTCCCTTTTCAAATTTTTTCAATTATCATAGAACCCAATATATATCATTCTCCAACCTCCTTAATGATCAACATTGACCACATAGTAGTACAAAGTTAAATAATTCCTAAAACATGTAGTCAACTAGTGAGAGATAATTCCTTGAACTAAATAAAAATGAATTTTTTTTATGGTTCCCAATGTTTTCTCCTTGGGACCAAAATTCTTCCCATATCTCTCTTGATTTTTGTAAACCTCCAATTCTTTGGTGCCAAAAGTAAATTTGCAACTATGGAAATTCACTTATTTGATATGGGTTTTCAAATCCAAATATATTGTTACTTGAATCCAATTATCCTCAAACATGGAAAAAATATCCATCCTCTTTAATTTTCTACCAAAACTACATGACCTGATTATGAAATACAACAAAATACAATGACATCTTCTACAACTAAAATTGGTGATTCAAATTTGTAAAAAACCTAACCAAATGAATGCTAGCCACATGGGATTTCTCTGATTCCCCCAACAATAATCTTGCATCAACTCTTTTTAGGGAACTTAGTGGATTTTATAATCCAATATAGCCAAAAAGGGAAGGAAATAAATAGTTCATGTTAAGAATAAGGTTGAGAAGCAAGAATATGCATATGACAAAGAATAGAATTATGGATTTTAAAATGAGAGGAAGAAGAGGGTTCAAGTGAGAGTTCTAAGTGGGTTGAGCATATAGATGAATATATATTCCTTTACTCCACCCTCAAAGATATCCATGATAAATGGGACTTAGTTGATAGATATATCCCACCAAAGATTTATTGTGTATTTACTTTATCATGTACATATGATCATCTTAGATCTTTCAAGAAAGATAATTTCTTCAAAAGAATGTGATTCTTGGATGGAATGCATGTAGA